>JBBBVU010000004.1:28936045-28959364 GCA_037177055.1 Atherinosoma microstoma
CTTATAGAAGATATGCAACATTTTGGTGCAGACATTGAATGATCTTAGCTTCCTTAAGAAGTAAAGTCTGCTCTGTCTATTATGTCAGAATTGCAAATATTGAGTGCTCACTGTGAATGAAAAATGAATAGTAGATTTAAGGACAGGGTTGCACGATTCTGGTAAAAACGTGAATCGCAATTTTTTTTCTCAGAATTGAAATCGCAATTCTCCGGCACGGTTTTTTTTCCACAAAGTGCTTCCTCCGTTTCCAGCCACACAACATTTTTTGCAGACTCACAGCGCATTCAACTCTTGAATGGGGGGGGGCTGCTGTCTGTAAGCATCGGCTTTTGATAGTGAAATCAGACGCTGTAAAATGACCTATAAGGCTTAAATACTTAAATACATAAATTAGATGCAGCTAAAAAAAACCAGCAATTTCCCACAATTCTAACCTCGACCACAGCGTGCTGCTCATTGAACATGTCAGGGAACGTTTGTGAATTAGTAGCTGGGGGGGGGGCATGGATTACCGTTTGTCGAGTGTTTATTGTTTTCCGAATTCCCTCATGTTGCACAGTGTTTATTCGGGTCATACGGCTTCATCGTGCTGTACTTTGTGCTGACGTTTAATGTGATACGGTATTTGTGGTGTCGCCTTGCGGCGCTGCAACCAGAGCAAAACACGCTTTACAATACAACTAGCATTGTTTAGAATCGTCTGGCTTAAATCCACGATAGTTTTACACCATCAAATGCCAACCGTTTTGGGGCACAAGTTTGATTCGGGTGGGCGGGTGACTCTCGCCACGACCGCTTGGGTTTTTAGTTTCCATCCATTTAACCCTCATTACCGCAGATCGCAAACTGTACTCCGCAAACTCTCGCTGACTCTTTCCAAACACTAAACTGCAGGCAGACTTCCTGCACTAATAGCTTGAGGGAGGAGGCAGCCCAGTGCTGCGTTTGTAAAAATCCGGGAGGAAAATAAGAGGATTAGTTTGTGATGCAGCTCGTCATATAAAATGCTTCAGAATCGCCACGTGTAGAAATGAAATCACGTGTATTGGAGAATCGAGATCGCGATTGTGCTGCTCTAATTTAAGATATGAATTTGTGTATCTTGATCTCATTTTCCTCTTGTGTCGTTGTTTTAGGTGCACAGAGTGTCGCAGCACTCTGCTTCCCGGATCCTACAAAGGAAGCGAGTCCGGGGCATTAGTCTGTACGCATCATCTTACAAGGCATGCCTCGGCCAATCAGAACGGTCGGCCAGATCTCAGTAAGAGACCAGCGGCAGGTCATCCCGCCAGGATTGGTCGCAGCACGGTTTTTCACACCGGACCCTCTGAGAGGGATCGGGCGAAGACTCCTTCTCCCGTCGGCCGAACAAATACCGACATGCCGACCAATGACTCCGTGTCGGCCGCTCCTGAAATGACAATCACAGAAGACTTTCTGGATAAAACGAAGGAGATGGACGGCAGCGGAGAGACGGAGGAGAAATCGCGTCCTTCCTCTCCTCCCAACCCTTTCGATGAGAGCGATGAAGAGAACGACGTTGAAGAAGAGGAAAAGGAAACCGAAACGCCAGCTCACTGTCCATCTAATGGGGACCTTTCGTCCACACCTCATGCCGAAGGACCCAGTCGACCGGTACCTGCGCCGCGAAGAGTCTCTGAAGCCACGCCTCCACCTCGCCCTGCCCCTCGAGCTCGGCCGCCCCCCGCGGCGAACGGCCTCGCAGTCGGTAAGCTTCTGTCGCAGAGCACGAATGGCTTTAAAAGACTAATGTAACATTTTCTCATAGTGAATCTTTTTTTATTGAAATCCCAGATGAAAAGCTGAAGCCTCCAATTCCTCCCAAACCTCGAGAACGATCCCAGTCTCCCGGCAGGTACCTGAAGCTCTGTTACACGCCTGTTTTCTTCTCCCGTACCGTTTCATGCACCTTTATCGTGTCATCGGTGTTTGTTAGAATTCTGAAAACCATTTTGTTGCCTCACATACGGTCACTTGCCCCTTTGTCTTTTGTGCATTTTGTTTTCCTCTGTGTGACCCACCCCCCCCCCACATCACTATCTGTGTCTCACTGTTCAGTGGAACCCATAAACCTAAAGACCCACCTTGGCTTGCCCTGGTCCAATCAGAATCCAAGAAGAAGAAAGCTCCTCCCCCACCCACACCGGGACTGGCAACAACTCCCAAAACAGGCTCTATGTCTTCTCTCCAAGGGGAGGGCTCCAGACCCGGCACGCCCCCACAGCCCTCCAACCCGTTCGAGGATGACGAGGACGAAAACGGCGAGGTAAATGAAGAAGAAGGCAGCGAAGGAGCGGCTCCACCCACGGTGGCGGCGACTCATCCTTGGTACAACATCACCCGAGCTGCTGCTGCTGCCGAAGCAGCAGCTGCAGGAACTACAGGAAGCTCGTCCCGCTCCGCCAGTCCCGGGGGTGCTAAGAACAAGAAAAGGCCGGCGCCTCGTGCTCCGCAGCCCCCCACTGGTAAACAAGGTTGGTGTCAGTCAGACCTGCAAACACCAGCCAGTCAGAACTTTACCTTTACACCGTAAAATAAACAGAGATTAAACATTCAAGTTTGACTCGGGTCAGAAACCTTTCGGGCTTCAATTGTCGCATCATCATCTTTTAACAATGATAACGGCATGCAAGGTGTGTAGAAACATCACATCACCTAGATTATACCAAGGGAGAGGTGAGGTACGTCACGTTATGCAAAAACCATCAAATGGATTTTCATGAAACTGGGAGAGTTGGAGCAGGACAAAGGAAGAGATCGCTCAGTTTTGGATAACTTCCTTTCAAATTGTGAAAAGCGGTGACTCACTGAGGGTTTTTTGTTCCGTTATGTGATGTGTGACTGGTTTTGATTCGCATTTAGTCATGAATAAGAAAATATGAATGGGAACACTTTAAAAAGATGTTAGTATTTTCAGCATACTACCTTTTTGAAGTGTTTCCATTCATGTTAATATTGTCCACGTATGTTCCTCGTCAGAAAAACTACTGATTCTACTTGCATACAACCACCAGTAATGTAGCCCATGCTGTCACTCTCTAGTGACACTATTGTTATTCAGTCTTATTTTCAAAAGATCACTTCCTATTTATGTCACTGCTGAATGGAAATCTGGCTGTTGTGTCATTAAGCATTTTAGTGAACTTTAGTTCATGTGAATTAGCCGTCGCCTAATTCTGTAACTACAGATTTTTATTGTATATTGTTGTATGTTTTTTATTCTTGTGGTTTATTAGTGTTCACCTGTTCTGACTTTAGCTCTTCTGACTCTCATTTAAGAAATGTTGGTTTGTAAGATCAGATTAATTTATCCGTAAGCTTGTCTGGTATTGCTGCCTCCTCTTGTGCTGACGTTTAAAGACCTTGACAAGCAAGTGCGACCGCAACATGTCGGATTCGTTTTCTCTATTATCCATCAAGTTGTCTAACTTTGAGTCTTCAGAGTGTGTTCAGTACTATTTTTGGACTTTTGTAAGGTTTCGAGGTTTATCATCATAACTTATTTTGATGTAAAAGGAACAAAAATAGCAACTTTTCAATAGGCGGTAGATTAAAAATAGAAATGAGGGGAGGCGTTCTGTGAATAGATGTTAACAATAAACCTTTTTTCTTTTCCCTTGTCCTCTCCGTTTCCATCTCTCCCAACTTCTTTGACTTCTGTTTTGTTTCTGCTTTTACCTTTTGTTCTTTCTTTCTTTTTTTTTACCAAACCTTTCTTCTTCAGCTCTCTCTCACTCTCAGCCCTCCTCCTGTTCTCCCTCTCCAGCTCTCAGTGTCGAGAGTTTATCCTCTGGCTCCGACCACAGCTCCTCCCAGCTCCCTTGGGGTGGCAGTGCCAGCAGCGACCAGGAACAAGGCTTCACCAAAAGCGTCTCGGAGCCTTCCATCTGTTCACCCTGCGACAACTCGCCTTCCTCTTCCTCAGCTGATCGTCTGCATCAAACATCCCCAAACCCTTGTCCCTCCTCTGTGCCGTCAAACGCCAGCTCAGCTCCGGCCACCCCGCAGACCAGTCGCAACTCGGAGGCCAAAGGTATCGGAGCCCCACCACCGCGGCCCACTGCAACCCCCAGCCCACTGGCAACACAGTCACACAAAAAGGTAATAAAAACAAAATCATCTCCACATAAAAACTAATATCAAGAACTTACATCAACACTTTCTTCTAAAATGTTTTTCCTCTTTTTCTCTTTAGCGGATATGTAAAGAGAACCCCTTCAACAGGAAAGCTTCCCCCTCCTCCGCTAAATCTGGAAGCAGACCTCCGAGAGGCCCTCGTCCTGCCAGACCCCCCGCACCCGGACATGGCTTCCCACTTATCAAACGCAAGGGAAAAAAAAAAAAAAAAAAAAGCTAAACAGAATATGTTTAAAAACTTTATATAACGGATGTTCCCACTCACACGGTCCAACCATGTGAGCAGGTGCAGTCAGATCAATACATCCCAGTAGAAGATATCCATGTGGAGATGGTTCAGCTGGAGGAGCAGCTGGATGAGTTGGAGCGTAGTGGAGTGGAGCTGGAAAGGAAGCTGAGAGACAACCCTAATGGTACCACACACAACTCTGCTTTTAATCATGTCCTTAGTATGAAATGATTTCAGTTTTGTAATTTTTCCTCTGTAATCTGTATCTGGTTTTGTTCTCGTGCACTCAGATGGGGAGGAGGAGCACCTGCTGGTGGACTGGTTCACTCTGATTCACGATAAACACCTTTTAGTGCGACGCGAAGCTGAGCTGGTCTACACGTAAGTCTCAGGGTTGGGCCTCGTTAGATTTTATATTAAATCCACCCCAGATAATAACATTTTCTAATGTTTGTCTCTGCGTAGGGCGAAGCAGCAGAACCTGGAGGAGAGGCAAGCTGATGTGGAGTACGAGCTGAGGTGTCTTCTCAACAAACCAGGTTTTTACTCTTATTCTTTATCCTGTACTGACGCCCATTTATCGATTTTTATTTGCAAAATAACTGAAATAAATTTAATTCTTTAAGAAAACGGTTTCCAGAATGCTGCTCCAGTGAATCCGACTCCTTTTATATATAGAAATGAAAAATGTTTTTCCCTCTCCTGCTCTTTAAAACATGGCACCAGCCTCAATACCTCAAATTGTGGAGTTAAACAGTGTTAATCCAGTTTTACACTGTATTGTACACACATTAGGTATCCAGTACCACCACCAGTCTAAGAGTTTTACATGGCGCCTGGGTCAAATGAACAAGAAAAGCTGGATGAGAGTTGACTGTATTTTAACCACAGCAGCCCCCGTCTGTCTCCTCCAGAAGAAACCGGCAGAAACTCTGAATATAAAAGAGGAGCTGCCTTTCAAAACTTCATATCCACGAAGAGAATTCTCACGAGGAATTGATTAAAATCTAAATATGAGGGAGGGGAATTTTACCAGAAGCAGCACAGCCTCATGATCTGTTTCAAAGTTTGAGAAGTTTTTTAATTCAGTGAAGTGATGCTAGCACTTAAAGTTTGTTTGCTTGTTTTCTACTTAACATTCAAGCTTCAAATAAAGAAACTCTTTCTTAACCACTTTCTGATTCGCGATAATTCGAATAACCATCTGCCTAGTAGCTGCTGTGGTTGGCTCCAGCCACTGCAACCAATGTCCTGAGCACCAACAAAGAGCTTGTGGTTAAAATATCTAGTTATTCCTTTCCTTTTTTCTTTTTTTGTCTTTTAATCAGAGAAAGACTGGACTGAGGAGGACAAGAGTCGGGAACAGGAGCTAATGGCCGAGTTGGTTACCATCATCGAACAGCGGAACCAAATCGTTAACACCATGGACCAGGACCGGCAGAGGTAGTCAATAACTGGTAGTGGTGGTATATCTCAGTAGTGTAGAAAACACAGATTGATATTTTTATTGCTGTTCTGTTATAGGGAAGAAGAAGAAGACAAGCTCATGGAGGCCATGCTAAAGAAAAAAGGTACAATCTTGTTTTAATATGATCCAAATTCAGTAATATAACCTGTTTATGTTGCATTTCATTTATTCTTATTTTCCTTGAACTGTTGCTGTAAGTTTAAATGGCATTTTGTTTTTGTTTCTGTTTTTTTCATCCTCATCAGACTTTCACAAGGATACAGACAGTGACCACCAAAAGAAGAAAGGGGCAAAGTTTAAACCCATCAAGGTGTTGAAGAGGCTTAGCCATAAAGGAGAACCAGGAAAAAGCCCCAGCCCTCGAAAAGAGAAAAGCTGAGGAGCAAAGGGTACACGGCTAGCTCAAGAGGACTTAATGCTATTTTAACAATACTAAGTATTTAAAATTATGAGACAAGAAACATATCAGGTCCAGAGGATGAAATCTAGCTGTCTCATGAGTCACTTGCAGCCATGAATTCACTCACTCATGACTCCTTTATAACAAGCATCTTTGGTGACTATTTTCAGCTGCCTTTCTGTGTTTTAAAGAGATACTCTTAACAACTTAAGTGCTTTATGAGCTTTAAGGTCTAAATATTCAAGCTTAAAGTGTAGGGCAGATTTTTGTTACACTGTACGGATTGGTTTTGTGATGTTGCTCCTCTCTCTCAGCATTGCTCTGTAACTGTGCCCTTAGAGCTTTCATGAACGTTTAGCAAAAGTCTGATTTTGTCCTTTTATCTCTTAATATACAAGTTTTTAATGGTTTTACTCTAATCTTGCACTCCTTGAATACCTATCTCCCCCCCTACTTCTTTTTCCCGTGTCTGGTTTGACCCCTGTGGTACTTGTAAAGGTTTTCGCTTTAAGTTGCAGCAGCTTTTCTTCAATCAGCAACGTATACCTAAAACCCTTGTAGCTGCAATATTGTGTTTTTCTTGTGTACACGTGAGAAAGACGCAGATGAAGATGGATACAGTATTTATGATCTTTGCGAGTCAAAAAAAAGTGGATATGAAGAAAATGTGGGGGTGTAGATGAGAAAGTTATTGAAGTATGTCTGTTAGTTTTTATGATAGATCACACATGCCATAATAGAAAGACAAAGCATATCAACTAGCAGAATACAGTTTTGAGGGGCCTATATATGCAATCATTAATTTATACTTTACTATGCCTTTTCTGTTTTGTTTTGCCTTAAAATTAATAAGACAAATGCGTAATATTGATGCTGTTTAGTGCCATTTATTTAATGTCAAACTATATGTAGATGAACGCCATTGCAGTTCATGTAAAAGTCTGTATGTTTACTCTCTCTGTTCCTGTTTTGTCATGTAGATAATGTATTTGCTCTCCGTTGCAAATGGTAATCTGTTGTGTGTTTGTGTTTCTGCTATGTGCCTGATGTCATGTCCAGCTAAAACCAAGGGTTTTTGTAGCACATTTTCTGTCCGACATACTGTGTCGTCAAACAGCAGCAGAGTTATATTGAGTACTGACACTGGTAGGGAGAAGAATAAAATAAGTTCCTGCAACTTGATCATGTTTACCGTTTTTAATTGATATCTTGTCTCACCACATCTGCGTATAGCATTGAAGCACAAAGCCGGTCAGTGGGTTGCACACTTCAACAAGTGAAGAGTTTGTAGAAGATAACATATCTGGTCAGTGGGCGCCGTTTTCTGTCGTGCATTCTCCTTTTGCATCCTGCTTATCGCGGCTAGCTTGATCCAAAATCTTCAGTTCTCTTAGTTTCTGTTATTGGAGTAAAGACACAACACATGTGGAAGTATATTTGTAGCTGTAATTTAAGCGATCGACCGTGAATTAAAATAGTTTAATATGTTTACCTGTGATATCTGAGAGTTGATGATGGTGATGTATTTCTTCTCCTGACCCAGTGCCGCCATATCTGACAGAAATTGTCTTCTTTCCTCTATTTCATTTAGAGCTACATTTAAATAAAGGACAATTTTAACCACACTGGATATATTTAGAGGGAAACTTCAGTTGAATGAATTTATAAAGCTTTCTTTTTTGTGATGACTACAAAAACATTTTAATTTAGATAAGAAAATTGTAACTTTTATACGTCCTCTGTGAAGTTTTTTGTGGAACTTTACCTTCCTGATAGTGGTCCACCTCCTTTGATTCTTTTGAATCAAGACATGCTGGAGTTTTTTGAGGCAATGCAAAGGTGGTCTCTCTTCCTTTTGCCATGATATCTTGTAACAACTTCTTCTCTTTCTCCAAGTCTCCTTGGTAAAGTAATGTGAAAAAACTTCATGAATAATCTCTGAGTTCAGAATAATGTATGCTGACAGTTTTAGGAACATACTTATAGGACCGGGGACGAACTTTTCCCTCTTGTAGCTGTTATTAGACTGACAAGAGCCAGCACTACGTCTCTGCGACTTGAAGGGTGGATGTTTCTGGACAGACTGACTCGAGTGAGAGGACTTAGCAGGATTAGATGTCTGAGGCGAAGCTGAGGGGGTGAAGTTAAACAACATGCAATGTTAAATGTTTTAGAAAATGTTGGAAAAAATACTCTAATTTCAACAGTAAACCAAATGCTGGGAATTGGAATGAAGATACGGGATGAACATCTTCTATCACATAAAAATACTTAAAACACAACAATGAAGTGTCCGCATTTAATAGGAGTGAATGAAAAATACTATCATGAAAACCATCATCCTGTTATTGTATCCAATCTTTGTCCGACTTACCCTTTTGGTCTCTGTTGATATGTTTTCTTTGGAAGTTTGTGAACATTGATTCCTCTTTCATTACTAAGAAAAAGAAAAGGATTGATATGAAAAATACTGCCGAAGAACATACAATGAATGAATGAACAAACACATACATAAAACAAACTTTCCCACATACATTTTGGGACCAAAAGTTTGGGACCACTTTAAAAAATATGGCATATTTAGGAGTCAAATTTCTAAATCAACCTCAGGAGAAGAAACACTTATGCCTGGCCAGAACAAAACAGTACTTAAGATGCTCCATGCTCCACCCTCTGCACTGTGCTGTCATACTGCAGCAGGCTAATTAGCTCCAACCCACCTCTAAGCTTGGAAAATCATCATGGACCTTCTTTCTTCCACAGTTACCTCAAATGTCCAGGGTCAATATAATGTCTTATATGAGTAGTGCTTCAACTCACGTCTCAGCATGTCCTGGGTCTCCTTGCTGCACTGAATGGGTCTGGGATTATTCCACAGTCCCCCACTGCTTCTATTCTGTGAGAAAGCCTCCATCTGCAAACTGAAGACACAAAGAAGACATAAGCCAGGCTCCAAATACAAAGTCGAAATTCAACCACTTTTTTTTTCTTATAGTACTGCCACAACAAACAAACCCAGTTCCGTTTTTTTTAATGCTCTGATTTTAATACAGATATTAAATACAGATCTAACAATTGTCTTTTTCAGTTTTCAGTTCTTCTCTCCCTACAAATTCTCAGAATACTAAACTAGTTGTTGGCTAACAACAAGCTGACGCCGCATGGCCATTTTACATCAGGTCATAAACTAAGCCTATCAGAAGTAATAAGTATATATCTATACTCCAAAAGGAAATTAAACAGAAGAAAATTTTTTAATCTTCGTTTTAGCCTTATTAACAGAGTGTTTTCAAACCTCACTCGGGGAAAAGTCGCCTTCCTCCGTGAAAAAGAATACGATAACTCGTTGCTATAGCAACGGCGTAACGACAGACGTTTCTGTGAAAAAACAGAAACGCATATTTTATTTTTCAAACTTAACGTTTCAGTTATTATTTTAAGAAAATACACCAACCTTTTTGTTATTGTTTGTAATTTCTTTATTTTTATTTCTTATATTTGTGTATTGGTGTTTAATCTGTTAGTTTTGTGCGAATAGTTACATATTCATGTAAAATGTCTTATTTACACTAAAAACTCGAAGGCAAGTCAATTTATTAAAAAAATTCACTTTTATTTACTTTTTTAAAAATCATTGTTTTATGACATATGGAGCTCATTAGTTGTTCTTTTTTTGCTAGTTTTTTTAAAGTCAAGTTTTACTTTGTGTTCCCTTTTTGTTTTGAGAGGTTTTTAATCTTTCTCTGATTATTCGCTTTTGTTTCCCCATTGTTATTTTGCATTATCTTTTATACAAGACTTAACTGTTGACGGTTAACTGTGGTTTTAAATCTGCTAAATAAATTACAATTTGATTCATTCCTTTCCTGATGTACAGAATAATAAACAGGAGATATAAAGATAAAAACAAGACTGAAAAAGATGCAAAAAGATGTTTAAAAAATGACACAAACATTTTTAATCTTACCATATCAAAATGTTATATTCTCAAAATGCAGATAAGTGCAAATTATATTATTTTCTTATTGAATACATTTGAGAGAAATCCTAATTTAGAAATATTTTTCTGAATGTGGACATTTTAATGTGCTTGTTTTACAAAACTTCCACTCATTTGTGGTTTCTTCAATGAAGACAGAAAAGTGATGACAACTCATGACCACCAGGGAGAGACAAATTGTTTTTCATGGTTAATGTTTCACTCAACGGGGATATAAACTGACAATTTGTGTTTCATACCATCAAATATATGATAGTTTGTGCTCCACAGACTAATTCTACACAAAAAATGAAAATCTTTTTACAGTGGAAATTAAGAGAAAAGAGGAGAAAATAAAATATTCAGCTACAAAGGCCTAGTTTGACCAAAGGGATTATTAAGAGGTTCATATTACAAAATCTTGTAAGATATCACGTAGGCTACATAAAACATTTCTACACAGTAGAGGAACTTGCCATGAAGAGGCTTTTCAGTGAAACTGGCCACCACGGCTTTAATAGTGAACGTGTTGTATAATCGTCACTAAAGAGGAGCAAGTCTTTATCTGTGGCGGGCTCGTCATCAGGGGGTCAGCAGCAGCCAGAGCTCCATTATCTGTGAAGACAGCAGCCTGTCTTTGGCCCGTGTGGACAGATAAACAGCAGCCAGAATATAATCACCTTTCACACACAGGTCTTCTCAGAAGCTACGCATACACACCAGGAATATACGGTCTGACCTGTGTAAATGAGAGGGTTCAAGTAGCTGAAAAACCAAAAGGAATTCACTAAATTAGACTTAAACCATTAAAACAATCATATTGGATGTGTTTGTATGTTTATACTTTAATCAGCTGCATTCTTGAAGTAAAATTGAATGTATGAATGTAGCTTTCTAATGAAAAGACAACAGAAAATTGCATTTATTTTGCTTTAGCTAAGATTTCACCTATCGATGTAAAGTTTATACTGTCTGTATTGTGGGCAAACACATCCTTTATTACATAGAGATAGATTAGGAGAACAAAACTACATAAATAGGAAAAATTAATATTTAGATGTTTGACCACAATTGTAATTATGATGTTGTAATTTTTTGCAGATATTCCCTTTTTGTTATTTTCAGATATATGTAAACACTAGATATTTGATCATTACTTTTTCTGTCTTTTTTTAAATTTCTTTGTTTTTTGGTTCATTCTAAAAGAGTTGTTGTTTAATCATTACTAAAAGTATTCATTATGTAAGGGAGGTTGAAAAGTCCTCAATTATGATTGTACTTTTTTTTTTTCCATTTTCAGCTGTTTTGGCTTCTTCATTGTGTTGCTATTTTGTGTAATTCATGCTGCATGTAAAATATAATTAGTTTAATTTCATGCTCACTAATAAAAAAAAGTCATGTGAAAAGTTATGTTTGTTTGTAGCACCATATTAAAAAAAAAACCTGACAATTAATCTACAAGATAATTTACTTTCCTTTACAGTGGCTTTTGTGGATTTACCTGTCAATATTATTCTTTGCCAACCGTCTACTATCATATTTTTTCAATTCAATTAAGCTTTATTTGTATAAATGTCAGTTTGAAAGCAGCTTATAGGCACACATTGTGATGTAAACCATGAAAATGTTGATCTTTGCACCAATGTAACTCCACAGAATTAATACTGAATCAATTAAAGTTGATCAATACGTCTTCAAATATGCCAGAAATGAGATGTCAGCAGGATGAGCATCAACGTCTTCAGAAGGGTTTAAATGTTTTTGTGCAAATCACTCATAGAGTTGAGGTGAGATAGAGTTTATTCATGATTAGAAATGACCATACTTAGAGGATAAAGAAATGGAAACATTGAAGTAATTCACACTTATGCTCCTCCTCCTTCTAACGGTCCAAACCTACATGAAACAGAGAGATTTGAAGTCAGACTAACAGCTGACAGAGATAGACAAGCGAGAGGAGGGAGAGATAGCGAAGAACTTTGAAGAAACTTTACTTCCGATGGCCTTTTACACTCTGAGCGGACTGTAACTGGGAAGAGTGGCCTGCTGATCTATTAGTTGAGGGTCAGGTAGTCATGTAATTTGAAATAAAAACATAAAGGAAAGAGACGCTTCACCTATTTTTGTTACACCTGTTATCAAATCAAGAAGCTAGATGGCTGTTACTCAGGCTGTTCTCCCCTCCTTCAGCTCCTTCTCCAGTCTCTCTCACTCCACCAACAATATGGAGGTAAGCTTTATTTTGACCTTCACCATGATGGGAAAAAAACATGTAAAAAAATATTCAATACTACAGAAAGTTTATATTTTAATATCTGAATTATTTTCCTGAATTTTTATACAATTTATTAATGAATAACTCAACTTGAAATGTTTTTGCAATATATGACTATTTTGTATTATTACACTTAATGTTAATTATACATCTTTCAAACAGAGATGATCACATCTAAACTAGTTTCTATCGGTTCCAACAGGTCAAGAAAGATTAGAAGAAGTCAAACCTTAAAAAATTATCTTTTTAGAAAATAAATAAATACATAAATAAAAATCATTGCATGAAATATTTTACTTTAAGTTGCCGGTGAAGGATATACATTTGATCATTTGTTTGCACGTTTTTGAACGTATAACACTACCGTAAGTACGCCGGATTTAGCAGGGTGCTAATTTCCATCCGCAGTTGATTAAATCTTGTGTTTGTTAATGATGTTTTTGTGCACTTGTTGTTTACTGCTCTTGACCGAAGTGCCAGTTAGTACTTTAACCCTTTCAGGCATAGTGTCCACTACAGTGGACACCTGTTTAAAAGCTGTTTTCTAGTATATCAATGGATGGGGATGATATATTTGCAAATTAACCACTTAAATGGACAATAGTGAGTCATACAATACACTGCCACTCACTGAAGAATAAATAGAAATACAAGATAAATAAATATATATATACATTCATTGCAATTACCAAATTTGCATTAGTGATAAACAGGAAAAGAATATTATACGACTATATTTCTGTAAAAATAGGTATACATTTATCATTCAATATTTTATACATATCTTTATAGAACAAATAAAAAGTAGATTAAAAATAAAAACAGATTACTGTGCATGTCTGTAGAAGTAAAATATTGTTATGAAGAAAAAATGTTGCAATGTTTTTCTTTCATTCACATGCTGACCACATCAAACTTTAAAAGTCTGAACTTTAAAAGGATAGATTTGCATATAGATTCTTTTTTTTTTTTTATCACATGCTTATTTGCACAATGAAAAGATAATTAGATGTTCCTGCCTTCAGGTTTTAAAAAGAGTCCAGTGTGGGTGAAAAGTATTAAAATCCTTAAATAACATGAAGCTTCAGCAGGTCTGTGATAGAAAGTTTTTAAAGGAAAGTTTAATATTTCTTTGACCGCTTTGAACATTAAAGACCTTTGATTTTTTTTTTAAAAAAGCTCAATTAATTCGGTTTAACACAGATTGCTGTTGTTATGATGCTTCAGCTAAACATTAGAATATATTGTTTTAAAAGATTAAATTTGTAGATTATTTGAAGGGTATGAATGTACATCAGATAAAACATTTATGACAAACTTGAAAGCTTGTAAACTTTCCCCTTTTTTTCTTCTTTTTAAAAAAAAAAATAATCTCACTTCCCACTGTTTCACATCTAGGTGTGGAAGCCCGATGATGGATCTCCTCCTCTAGACTCTCCAAGCAACAAACTGTCACCAAGTAGCTCTGAAGAGGTGCAGGCATGCCAGCAAGTGACAGAGGAGCTCCTAGAAGATGAGAGTCAAACATCCTGGGACATTGAGTTCCTTCTGTCTGAATGGAGCGAGTCTTCACCTGACCTCAACCCCTCTCTGGACAGTCAACAACTTGCCCAGTCCGATCCAAACGCGGCATACCAAGAGGTGAGCGTCTTTAAAGACCAAACAGGACAGGAGAGTCTGCAGATGAACAGTGGTGGCCTCATGATTGAGCTCATGACCCCTGCAGAGACCACAACCGTCCAGCCAGAGCTCTACCACCAAAGTTACAGTAATGACCAAACAGGTCAGGCATTATTTCCCAGTGTACATAATGTAAATCAGTTTGACTTCCCTCAAGGTGTAAATATGGAGAGGCACAATAGAGGAAGCTTTAGTAAGGCCACTTCATGGGACTTCAATCCCTACTATCAGCAGCAACCCTCCATGGTGGCAATCCCCACCAGCAGGTTCATCCCGCCGCAGGCCGCGACCCCTGACCCTCGACACTACGGCTACATGCCCCACTTTAATCCCAACGCTGGCCTTTTCTGTGAATACTCTCAGAGCCAGGCCCCTGTTCATTTGCCCCATCACCAACAGCCCATGCTGGTCAGACCACAGCTGCCCCCTGGTGGGGTGGAGGGGAAACGTGGCAGGAGACCTACAGGGAAAAAAAGGCCGGCTATTCACAGCTGTGAATATCCAGGCTGCAGCAAAACCTATACCAAGAGTTCCCACCTCAAGGCCCACCTCCGCACCCACACAGGTAACCAAAAGACAAATAACAAATAAAACATTGCAAAAAAAAAAAAGATTTCTTAATTATAATCTGCTTTATCCTTTCATCAACAGGAGAAAAGCCTTACCAATGTTCATGGGAGGGTTGCAGCTGGAAATTTGCCCGCTCAGATGAATTGACGCGTCACTACCGCAAGCACACGGGTCAAAAACCCTACGAGTGTCTGCTGTGTCGTAGGGCCTTTTCCCGCTCAGATCACCTGGCTCTGCACATGAAAAGACACACCTGAAGCTCACACACTCACACAGTAAAAAAAAAGTCGTTAATTTATTGAAAGAACTGACTGATATAAATGGCTTAAATGACTATTTAACAAACTAATTCTGCACATTTGATTGAAGCCAATCAGGATCAATTTCTCTGTGTACCACACACATTCTTTACTTTGAGGACCTTTACCGGTATGACTCCTCTCCTCTTAAACTTGACCAGTGGCGCAACATGCCGAAGGCCAAGAGCTAAAGCAAAAAATAAAAAATAAAACAAACAAAACAGTCCTTTCTGAGCCAACTGAAAAACAAAGGACCAAAAACTCTAAAGGTTTAAAACGCAGCCCTCTTAAAGTAAACCCTTTTGAGGATCAGCCAAGACAAGATGCCTTTGCTGTACATTTAGCTTAAAGCATTGACCAGCACTGTACACACTGTGGCCATGTCAACAGCTAAACACTAAGACCTACTAAAAAAGAAAGTGTGTGTAATATGGGTTGTATGATGATACACGACAGTATATCCGGTAGAAACTCACAGCTTACTGAACAGAGTTTGCTTTGTAATGATGCGTAATTACATCACGGCTGAGAGGATCTGATATCTATCTGTTTCCCTGAAAACATCACTCGATTGTAAAAAGAAATGATAAGTTCTAACTTATGGCAGACATACATGTTGGCTTTTTTCTTTCTTTCTTTTCAAGCAAACGTAAAAGCTGTGTATATTTTGCATCTTTTTCAGCTGTTTTTAACGATCTTAACTCGGGCAAGCGTATTTATTACTATGTTATTTTCTATCAACTTGAGATTCTATATTATTGTAAAAAGGTTTTTGTCATTTCACGAGATGCTTTTGTTTTCAGTCTCATCGGTAATTACAGACTTATGATGCTGTAAAACTTCCTCGCAACGTAGCATGACTTGTCCCTGTGGCAGATAATAAAGGCAGACGCCGTGGTGTGTATTACACCATCACTGTGTGAAAGTGTAAGCTTATTGTCTGGTTAACCTCTGCGACCACAAAAATCCTTTCTTAAAAAAAAATAAAGTGTAATTTCAGCCTTTAGCCTTTAGGTGGTAGACTTCGCTTATTTGAGTCCTCATGTCTACAAGCTGGCATCTGCAGGCTGTCGGGGTTTAAAGCTGCTGTGTTTCCATCCAGGCGAGGTGAGATGAGGATGAGGGTCATCTTATGTAACTTAGCACGCACTGATTCATCCTGATTATGTCATGACGGAGATTGTCATCGTGTTAGAGTGCTTTTTCTCTGTCCGTCTTAAAAATTCAATATACACATGCATAAACAACATACCCAGGAATGAAACACATTCACTTATTAATTTTTGCAGCTTATCTCCATATATATATATATATATATATATATGGCCCGTTTTTGATTTGGTTTGTTTGTTTAATCTATTTAGGGACAAAACATATGCTGCTGCAACACTGAGCAACCACCTAAGTTGTTAAGTTGGCATACTAACACAGCTGTGATAGTCATCTTAATCCTTATTCTCCAGGACAGCATGATGGCAACACACTCTTATAGCCAAATATCCCCACATGACTGAATTCTGATCATTATACTTCTAGATGCATTCCTTTGCCATTTATAATTTAATATCCACTGCAGCTGTGCTTACATAACACGATATTCTGCATGAGCAGATAAATCCACATTATTTCAAAGACATGCAAGTGACAGTCACAAGATAGCCTCATTTTATTTCAGCCCGGTACTCCAGGATGGCTGATTTGGGCTGCAGAAGGGAAATAAGGACAGAAATGGAGCTTTGACCTGAAGTGCCTTGAGAAGAGCAAACAAACTCTGAAACCAGCCTCCTTTTTACTTCCCCATTCTGGCTCCTTCTAGTGTATGCCGTCTTATCCTGCTAGAGAGGGTATTACACAGGTTTTATGCATGACTGAAGCATGAATAAGTTCGAATACAAGCACTGAAGAATGCCCAAGACATGAAAGATTGAGACATGAAAGATTGAGATTTTTTCCCTTCGGTCTCCTTTCTGTCTGAGCACAACACGGTATTGCATTAAATAGGCTAAAGGTGAAAAATGTCATAACAGTATGTGATCACGCCCAGCTTAAAAATAGTTAGGTAATGTAATGTGAAAGCCAGTTTATTTTTAAGTTTCACTCTACAATAACTGATTAATTTATTTAATTGAATTTTTTTTTTAATAATGGAGTCTTCCTCTAGCCACCCACATGAACCACAAAGAAATGACAGTGTTTAAGCAGAAGTTTAATCAAATTCCCTCTCTTTCTTGTGTTTCCCTGTGGATTAAGACAAATTTATCTATTGTTTTTTTTTCTAATATAATTTCAGGGCAGTTGTTTAATCAAATTAGGGAAAAGCAGAAAGAAAACTCTTGCAGAGATGAAGCAGTGTCACTATAGATAATGAATGGATCTTTTGCATTGATAAGTTTTGCTTTACTTTCCCTTTATGACAATAATAATAATCCCGGTTACTCTACACACACTGCAAAGAAACACTCCACTAAAAATCATGGTTTAAAACTTGTTAGCATGTCCATAAGATTGTTTTAAAAACACACCAAGTGCAAAAACTAGCTATCAGCGTTGTAACCGGGAATTTCTGCATTGATTAAAACACCAAAGTTTCACAAAGGCGAGGTTAGATAACAGTGATGTTGGGCATGTATGTCTATTTAACATGAGTTATAAGGAACAGATTAAATGAGAAGCTAGTGCAAGTCATAAGGAGAAGCTGGGGGTAAATAGCCAAACCAATAAACTTTCTCCTCGTGAATAGGATCAGCGTCTCATTTCCAGTCCACGAGTTAGTTTTTCTTTGCAAAAACTTCTAAATAAACAATTTTAAAGAGATTTTATTTATTTATTTTTTTAGTTCAAAGACATTAATAGTTGCAGGAGTGGAACTTTAACTGGGATTGATGCTTTACGTTTAAACAGCTATCTGGCTAACTTCTCTTAGAATTAGCCTTTCATTTCCGGCCCATGAGTTTTTTTTATTTTATTTGGAAAAACCTTGAAAATGTAACGTTTTGAGGAACTTTTTAAGGCATTAATGATTGCTGGAGTAGGACCTTGAGTATAAACTACATGCAATTGATGCTTTTTATAGCTATAATCAATATAAACGATATAATTTTATAATAACTATATAAATTACATAGTTATTCATTCATATAACTTATATAAGTAAATTATAAATGAGATATGATTTAAATCAATGCTTTTAATAGATGCTTTTTGTGATGTTTAGCACAAACATGTGTTTCATTACTCTTTAATTCAGGATATGACCTTAAGTTACAATGAATGTGTGTCATTTCTTGTTGTAGTCTGTTTATTTGGTATTGTATAACCTCACATAATTTGAGTCTTTGCCTGCTGTTCAGGGATTAGAGCTGTGAAAGCTGCTGCAGAAAAGGACGGTGAGTCCATTGCATCATGGGATTGGGAGCTGATTTGAACTTAAGTGTTCACAAACAGCCGGCTACAGTCTGCTTCGTGCACACGCAGCCGGTTCATTTGGGCCTATAATCTTAACCTGAAGTCTTTTATCATGATAAACCAATTGGAGGGCTCTGCATCATTTAAAACAAGTGAGCAGTTGCAAAGATATCTTGATGTTTAGTTAGTATCAGGATATTTATACAAAAACTTGATGATATGCTCCTTTTCCGAATTATTACCCAGTTTGGATTACAAACCTTTCAGTAAAGTCTTAACCCTAAATTAAGACTAAGTTAGGTTTTCCACATTTCCACACCAATGTTTGTTGTTGTATATGGTATATTTCACTGTTTGTCTTTATAAAACATAAAAAAAAGCTGTTTTTGCTTTGTGATTGGAGAAAAATGGTGGAATTTTCTAACATGCCTTTGATAAAGTTTTAACACACATGCATGTTATTCCCCTCTGAGCCTGTCCTATATTTAAGGGGCTTATATAACTTTATCATAGTATCATTATTAAGTATTTATATAATTGTTATTGCTCAATTATTCATTTATCTACAGCACCTTAATGGATTCTGTTCGCTCTCTTTTGCTGAATTTGTTGAATAATCAAGGAGTTATTGTGCATTTGCACTGTCTGGATATAAAAACATGATGAAAAACAAGTGAGTAGTTTCAAAATGTGTGTTCTTTGAATGTATGGGAATGCAGTTTTATTTCCACATACTTATACTCACTTTAACTCAAAATGAAACATAAAGCAAATGATCTTTTTCTTCCATCTATAATATGAACACATAAAATACAGATAATATGCATTTATGAGGCCGTGAAAATATTCATTTACTGACCCGAAGTCAGTCACTTGCACTTGATTAAGAGTTTACCCATGCAATGAAGACACAAACAGGTTGCTGCTTTTACACTTTGTACATTTCAGTTACATAAACCTTGGTGCAGAACAGACACGTTAAGCATGCCAGTGATGCTGTTGACTATTACAGCACCAGCCATCGGCACAGCAAGTGGGTGCATGGATGAGTCACTGGTCATGTGGAGGCTCTGTCTTAAAGATGATGTTTAGGAGACTAATCTGATTTGTCAGCAGTCTGAAGGCAAATTATTTGATGACAATGGATATCCCGCCAGATTAATGTAATTTAGTCGTTATTGGTGCATGATTGTGGATCGTGTCCGCTCAGTTTGTTGAATGGAAAACTCCACCAGACAGGACCTTACGCATCTCACAATCAACTTCTTTTAAATGAGGAATTTTTGGTTAATTATCTCTGTAAAAATGTAGAATAACAATTAGTGCAGCACTTGCATTCATTGAATTAGACTTTAATAAATATTTTTGGAAACAACTTGATTTAAAGTGGTAATGAGGATCCGACTAAACTCCTAGTTGATCCTGCACTTTATCCAGATGAAATTAGCTCTACAACCATTGTGCCATCATGTCCCTTTCTAAATCATTTTAACCAGTTTTGGATCTTTTCTCTTTCTTCTGACTGCACCATCAAGTCCACAGGTTTCTTAAATGTTGGTTTATCAAAAAACAATCCAATGGTCTTAGCTGTGTGGCAATCAATGGCACAGAAACCTGCACTGAACATTATTGAACAAAGCTGTGCCTGCAGAGATTTAATCTATTTATTCTGTAATGATTGTGTGTAATTGTCTCTATACAGTCTGCTACGGTCATAGAAACAGCCCAATAAAGATGGTGCTGTTACTAAGTAGTCCAGAGAGAGATAGAAGGAATTAAATGAGATGTGTTGCCTTGTTTAAAGTAAACTAATGAGACTGACACAGAGGCAAAGAGGTTGAAGGTGAAGTATTTGTCAGTGTAGGGAGGAAATATCACTGTCCGGCTGATCATTCATGGAACAATGTTCCTTTTTTTCTGCCTAACTTCCCCCCAGCTGAACTTCCAGGCCTGCAATGTCCTCACATGCTTTTTCTGTGGGTATTACACAACAGCTTGCTTTTCTATTCATGCTAACATCCATCGAAATTTGAGTGGCTCACTCTCAGTGTATACGGTTTTACACTCTTCATTTACATGATTATATAACTTATAAATAAACTCACAGGTGCAGGATTACAGTGAGGACAGGTTAAATTACAGAACTTGTGCTTCTAACATATTAAAATACACAACTGTATAGTCTTTCTGTGCAAGTGTGCTTTAATAGAGACACTAAAATATACAAAATACACAGAATTATTTCCATTTAACTGTGAAATGGCACTCAGTTTCATATGAAATAGAATAAGGAACCATTAGCGCTGTCCACACAGGCCTTTGTAAACTGGTTAACCAAAATCTGTAGGGCTGAGTATCACCAATAATTTCCTGGATAGATTCGAATCGATTCACAACAGTCTGATTCAATTTGATGTGGATTAAACCCAATTTGATTTGATATCAATTAATTTACAGATATTAATGTAACAACACAGATTTTTCTTGAACATTAAACACATTTTCAGATAAATATTTCATAAAACGCTGAGCCTTTGTACATGACCAACAAATCAGATAACTGGGAGTAATCAGATTACTGTAATAATCTGACATGACGAGTCTACATGCATTTCTGAAATGCGAATTTAGAAAGATTGTTGTCTACATTCACCAGTCTCTTATCGGGTTTATTTCAGAGTACATAACGTCACATTCTGTGTTTGTTAAACATGGTGGAGCACATGGTCTTACAGGTGAATGTAATCCAGCGGTAGAAAGAGAGAGAGAGAGAGAGGGATAGAGAGAGAGAGAGAGACAGAGAGAGACAGAGAGAGAGAGAGAGAGAAGAGAGACAGAGAGAGAGATAGAGAGAGAGAGAAGAGAGACAGAGAGAGAGAGAGAGAGAGGCAGCTTTGTTAATTAACAAAGAGGTACTTTGTTGATCCCGTGAGGGAAACTTCTTGTTGCAGCGACAGATTTACATAAACAAAGAACAGATATATAAGCAGTGTAAACAATTAGATAAACTCAATAAACACAACATATGCAAAAGATGCACAAAACACACAATAAATAAATTCAAAATAGCTTCATATACAGACTATGAACGATTCTGATTCTAGATTTGTTATATGGGTTCATTGGAGAGATGAAGATCACCTCTCACACATGGAGGAGTTATTGTGAAAGGAAGGAATGATTTCCTGGACCTCTCTTTATGACAACTGAGCTGCAGCAGTCTGTTTGAGAAAGAGCTCCGCTTGCCCTTCCAGTATACACTGTATGTAAGGATTTGTCCATAATGGAAATCAGTTTGGTCAGAGACTTCCTGTCTCTGACTGTCTCCAGGTTGTGTCCAATCATCTTGCCAGCCTTATGGATCAATTTATTGATCCTGCTGGCATGCCTGGAGCTGATGCTGTTCCCCCAGCACACCACAGCATACATGATGGCACTGGCCACCACAGACTGGAAGAACATCTCCAGCAGCTTGCTGCATACATTAAAGGATCTGGGCTTCCTCAGGAAGCAGAATCTGCTCATTCCCTTCATGTACACAGCATGTGTGTTGATCTTCCAGTCTGCTATCCGAGTGCACACTCAAGTATTTGTAGCTATCCACAGCCTCAACCTCCTCACCCAGGATCCTGTTGAGCTGGTGTGCTGGTTTCCTCCTCCTAAAGCCAACAACCATCTCCTTTGTTTTGTTCACATTCAAATGGACATGGTTCCTGCTGCTCCAGTCCACAAAGTTGCTCCTGTCCATCTCTGATACATCCCACCACCACAGAGTCGTCAGAGTATTGAGTATTGCTGCAGGTGGCAGTTAGTTAAAGATAGATTTAATGTCAGAGGTGTACAGGGTAAAAAGGAAGAAACAACAACAGGAAAAAACATTTAAAAAGCACTACTGAACTTTTGCATATTTTCTCAGTGAGGTGCTTCCTAACGACGACTAATTTGGCATTCATCCTCCACCCTACATGTACTCTGAGCTCTCTCTAGTCAGAAAAACTTGTTGACTGTTGTCATATTGCTTACTCTGTGCCTTTCTCTATTTCTCTCTTTCAATGATAATGTCCTCCTGCATTTCTTTGATGAATCAGCCACAGTGCACGTTCAAAACAGCCAGTGTGTTGATATCCAGTTGCTCAGGTTTGACGAGGTGTGTAAATCAAAACTCAGCTGTAACGTGACACAACATCCCAAAAGAAAAGCTGTGAAACGTGAGATGAGATGCTGCCGGGATAACGACGGCTCCATAAATGTCACTGTGCAATCAAAACTAGTATAAATGAATATTTTTAAGGTCAGAAAGTAGGACAGTGCTTCTTTAAGAAGTTTATATGAAGCAAGGACAGTGTTGTTCTCTATGATTATAGATATATAAAAATAAAAATAAACTATTATATGAAGGTTTCAACATTTGACAAGGCAAGGCTAGGCAAGTTTATTTGTATAGCACATTTCATGTACAAGACAATTCAAGGTGCTTTACATAAAATATTTGAAGCATTACAGTGGGGTGCAGAAGAAGCATTAAAAAGTAAAACAAACTTTTAAAAGAAATTAATTAAATTAAATTAAAGAAAAAAAGAAACCGTCAAAGAACATAAAATGCAAGGAATAAAATTAATTATCAGTTGTTTCATTAGAAGGCTGCAAATAGAAAAGTTTTTAACCCAGATTTAAAACTGCTGAGAGTTTCAGCAGACCTGCTGTTTTCGGTGAGTTTGTTCTACATGTGAGGAGCATAAAAACTGAACGCTGCTGTTTAGTTCTGACTCTGTAAACAGAAAGTAGACTTGACCCTGATGACCTGAGGGATCTGGTTGGTTCATAACAAACCAGAAGTTCCTGAATGTATTTTG
>JBBBVU010000004.1:28959464-28982594 GCA_037177055.1 Atherinosoma microstoma
TTATTATTATTATTGTTGTTGTTGTTATTATTATTATCATTATTATTATTATTATTATTATTATTATTATTATTATTTTATCACTATTATTATTATTTTATCACTATTATTATTATTATTATTATTATTATTATTATTATTATTATTGTTTTATCATTATTATTATTTTTATTATTAGTAGTATTATTTTATCATTATTATCATTATTATCATCATCATCATCATCATCATTATTATTATTATTATTATTATTATTATCATTTACTAGATCAGAAACTTCTGCTGTTAAGTAGAGCAGCTTTGTGTCATATCTGAATTATTTTCACACTTTTAAGCAACTGAGTGAAGAATGGTGATTTCATTCATTCATTTACGTCTTTTGTTTTTTTTAGGTCAGGGATTTTTTTTCCGAAAACTTGAAGTGGTTCAAAATATATTTAAAAAAAAGTTTAAAGTCGTATGGGCCAAATGTTGACCGGTGGCTGGGGTCATTGGGGCAAAGGCGAGCAATGGCAGCATAACAAAGGCCTCTTTCTTGTAGCAATATAGGCAGCTTTATGAAAAGGGCTTCTGTGAATGCTTTAGTTTCCATCGTAGAAGCAACTGGCTCTGTCTTTGTACCCAGAAACTGAGAAGAGAGCCCAACGGTCCTGCCTTAAACAGGCAGCCACTGTTCAAAGACTGTCCTTGTTTTCTTTTATGTAATGACAGAAACTGTGGTCGTTACATAATCTACAGCATCACAATGTGGACATTAACATCAGCATGAAAGCTTTTCATTTCCTGTATTACAGTCTTATGGCAAAAACATTAGTCTTGATTAAATTTGAATGTCCTGTTTGAATTTCAATAAGTATTTTTCTTCCAGAATAGGTTACCGTATTTGACTTGAGTTAAATTAGGCTTTTATTAATGATCTAAATCACATGACAGTAGAAGTGCCCCTCTGGACGACACCTAACCACTTGTTCAGGTTTAGAGGCTGTTTTGGTCCAACTGGCTTCCCGTTAGATGGAAGAGGAGTAGGAGGAGGAAGAGGAAGATGAGGAGGAGGGTTACTCTGGGTGACGTTTCGACCCTGGCTGAACCAGTGAGCTGCAGACCTGATGACAGGGAGATGCAGAGATTTGAGGAGCACAATCATCCTGCAAAGATTCAGTTTTTCCTCTCCAACTGCGAAGCCTGTCGTTGAAGTTTTAAGAAGCTGTTTTGTAAGTAACATGTTGTTTCTTTTTCTATTCCTGTTGAATTGTTTATGTAAAATTAAATTAGTTTTTTCTATTAGTCTGCAACAGAGGAAAAAAATTATATTCTAAGGCGGCATGAATACAATGAATTTTCAGTCCTCCTTGATTAATTTGGACTTCATTAGCTTTTCTATTTTCATTTTGTATGATTTATTGATTCACATGATTATTTATAAAAGTGATCTTTTGATCTGTGTTTTCTGATATTCATTGTAAATGTGTTAATTTAGGTTTTAGATTAAAAAGAACAAAAGGCATGGAAATCTATTTTAGCTGTTAAATTTGCAAGTGCTTATTTTCTCTATGTAGGAATTGTTGATCTTTTTTTTCATCCCATTTAACACATTACAACATTTAACTGGCATCCTCCATCTTTAAACACATCTTATCCTGTTTTCAGATGATGCTTAGGTTTTTATACTTTTCATGTTCTATAGACAGGAACAATTTTAAATGGTTGAAAAATTAATCATCTGGATATAATGCTGATTCCTATTTTGCAATATTCAATTCACCACATGCATTTGTGTTTTTCTGTCCTAAGTGGAGCTTTGACAGAGCATTTCACCCCCATCCACCAACCCCTCAGTGAGTTCCTCACAACATGGCGGCTCAGACAATGGGACCCATCATCAATCCGGTGCCCTCTCTGCTGGGTGTAGAGTCCAGGGATCTGGGAGGAGCTGGGTCCTTTGCTGATGAGGCTGTTTCCATACTGAACTCTACAAGCCGGCTGGCAAAGACCCTCCTCGGTCACACCTTTGGACTCAAATCCAAAAAGGGCCTCGTCACTGCTCAAGTCATGGCTGCGGGCAAATGTGACAAAGACAAAAACAACAATGCACACCGTAAACGGGACTTCATCTCCAGTGAGAAAAAAGACGATGACTACTGGGATAAGAGGAGGAAAAACAACGAGGCAGCCAAACGGTCCAGGGAGAAGCGACGAGCAAATGACATGGTGCTGGAAAGCCGGGTCCTGGGTCTGCTGGAGGAAAACGCCCACCTGAAAGCAGAGTTGTTAGCACTCAAATTTCGCTTTGGCCTGGTCAACGAATCATCTCATCTGACCATTTTACCCCCGACTGCACCACTCTGCGCCCACCCAAGATCTGGTAAGATACACAGCTACCAGGCTCACACTGTTGGCCCCTCACTTCTCAACACTCAGCCCAGCGCCGGCATCCAGCAGATCCACCCTCAGCCTCTGGAGCTGGGCACCACCTGTAGACCGAAGACAGCAGAGCCACTCTTAAAGCATAGTGCACCTGGGGATCCTGGTGTCACGAAAATGGGAAGCCCTGTGTTGTTTGTTGACACACTGGAGAAGTGTAACAGGCCTTCTCCAAGTCCAGAGCAGCGGGGCTGTAACTCACTGATTGGTTGTGTGGAGACCAATGAGAGACACAGACAAGAATCTCTTGAGAGTTTGAAAAGCCTCCCACACAAACTCCGCTTTAAAATCCCTGGAGGGAGCAGTGATGGAGGGGAGATGTCTCCATCATCTTATACCAAGCACTGCGGTCCACCTGTAGCCATGGTGGGACCAAACATCCAGATGAAAAATCCCCAGCAGAGTCATCCTCCTTATTCCACAGTGGAGGCCTGTGACGGACTTGAAAAGCCATCCTGTGGGTATCATGACGCCTCATTTTTGCAGGACTCAAACAACAAGGGTTTGACAGAGGACATGAGTCTGAGGTCAAAGGTCAGCTGTTTGTCCCAGGAAGTGGCTCAACTTAAGAGCCTCCTCTCTGAGCAGCTGCTCTGTAAAATCGTGTAATACTTCATCTCCAGTCCAGACAAAAGCTAACAAAACCTCAAAACCTCTCTCATACGGTAAACTGCTTATTTCAACAGTGCAGCGTGTAACCAGTGTAACCAGTGTAACCAGTGTAACCAGCTCCTTCTGAATTGCCTCCATCACAGCAATACCACAACTCATTTAATTGAATGACTTTAAACCTGACAGTGAGTTTATGATCATGTTGGACTGAACAGGTCAGTCAGAAAACACTGAGCGTGGATGTTTGTATGATAAAACACAACATGTGTCACCTGGTACTCTGTTGTTCATCATTTATCCTCATTGTCAATGCAGATGTGGGCAGTAACACACCTGTTTTCATCTTTTTTTTTTCGAGACTGCTAGTAATTCTTTTACAAATGAGATTGACTTTTGTTAAATGTGTTTAAATAATGATTTAAATGATCTTTTGAGTCTCCCATTTTTAGCTTGTGTGATGTTAGTATGTGATTAACAGTACATATATAATAAGTGACTGCCATTTCTCACATTTTACAAGTGTATATGAGCTGTATTTGGAAATTAGAGTGATGTGTTTACTTAAGGAGAAATTTAGATTGTTTCAAAACGATTGAAACCGGCAACAAAAAAAGTGCAAATTATCTGTGTTTAGTTTAACGTTGTTGGCAGATCCGAAAGCTCCATCTTTGATCAAATAAAGTTAAAATAAAATGTCATGAAGTGAATTTAATCTGACACGCAACCCAACATAAACATTTTATTGCAAAAAAAAGAAGCTTTTGGTTCAACATATTAAGCAACGTGTTAAATATTTTTGTTTCATGCAAATTTTTGGGTGATAAAAGTATGTGGAGGGAGAAATCTGAACCCTCGGGTAACTTTTACGAAAGTTTCAGACCTTATCAAGTAAAAACTGTGGGGTCTATGAGGTTGCAGAAGTTTCAAAACTTCACAAAGTGCTGCTTTCTCAAACTTTGAGTAATCATTCACCAGTAATGGATTCATTTAAACGGCTGATTAGTGTTTGGTTATTACAATAACTCAGCCTATATAACTGTGGAAGGCTATAAGAAGAAAGCGAAGCATTTTCTGGCAATGTTTTTCTCAGTCATTAAAAGATATGAGTTAAATTGAACAGTGGAGGTAAAGTTTAAGTTTAAACAACCTTGTTCCACTGCTTAAGATCTTCAGGAAGACTTAGACTCTAGAGAGGAGGTGATTTTCTTTTTCTAACTTGCAGTCATGCCTGCAAAAATATGATTTTCTTGAAATAATCATCAGGAAAAAAACAAACAAACAATCTTTTTCTGTGTCATCACAGACTTTAGAGCAGGGGTGTCAAACTCCTTTAAGTTCGGGGGCCACATTTGGAGCAATTCTATCTCCAGTGGGCCGGACCTGTAAAATACAAGCATTATCATCTAAAAATAATAAAAACTCCATGTTTTAGTGCAAAAAAATAAAATATTATAAGATGTTTATATTTAATGGACTCGACTTTTGGAAAACATGATGAACAACCAGGATTTTCTGGAGATAAAATAACAATTTTTAATTTTTTTTAACAATATCTAGCCTCAGTTACACTTTACAATTTACAGTTTACAATTTTATTCATTTATATATTTAATCTTTTTTGTGTTTTATATTTTATAGTAGCCTATGCATTTTTTTTTTAAAAGGACAATGTCTCAATTTTTAAACATAAATATATGAATATGTAAAATAAATAACATTTTCTAATTCTTAAATTTGAAAAATATATATATTTATACAATTTACTTTATATAAAACTATTTTATAATTTTAATTTTGCATTAGATTTTTATTTATATTCATTCATGTACATATTTACACGTATTACAACCTACAGATCACAATGGATCTACAACAATCACCCGATCCCATCTATCTGGAACTAAAAAATCCCATCTTCTGCAAAATCAGAGTAACTTTTACCAAACTCATCCAGCGGGCCAGATTGGACCATCTGGTGGGCCGCTTTTGGCCCCCGGGCCGTATGTTTGACACCCCTGCTTTAGAGTCAAAAGTTTGCAAGTAATTATCAAAAAACTTCCCTGATGCATTTCTAAACCAAGTCTTGTGATCGCATGAACTTAGAATAGAAATGACCGAAAGTATTTTTGGAGAGAAAAAAAAAAGCGTGTGTGTTTTGAGTTTGTGTGGCAGCCAGTGGTACGTGGAACATGTTGTTTGGAGGAAGAAGGGATTCAATTAACAATAATCAAATTAGTGAAGAAAACATCACACTGTAAAAAAAAAAAAAAAAAGTCGAAGATGAAAGGAGGAAGGCTTCTTCAACAAGACAGCAAACCTCAAAATCCACAACTTCAAGAGGCACAATGTGAATGTTTCAATGTGACCCTCACATCCCAGCAAGTTATATATCAACAATGATCTTTGACAGACCTCCAAAGAGCTATTCATTAAATTAAACCCAAAAAATATTGCTTGAAATATCAAACAAATGTGTCATCTTTAACTCTATTTCTATTCTTCCTCTTTTAGCTATTCATGAACAAAAAAGTATTTTGTTCTAGTCTAAAGGCTGCACATAATTTAAGAGACACAGCTCTAAAAACAGAATATGCATGACTCAGTCAAGCACATTTCAGCTGCATTTTTTTAATTATACAAGCATGGCTGACTGGAACCGGAGTGATGGAGGTGCACTGCGCAAGATTATGTCACTTTCTTTTCCACAGAAACTGATTTAGTTGACTTGAATCAGTCTGTCTGGACAAGTTCTCTTTTAAATAAATAGGACAAAACTGTGACCACATTTATGTCCGTCTACTTGCACAGCACTGAATTGAAGGGGGGCAGAGTGTGGGACAGTGCTGGGCAGAGAGGGGTGAATGCAGAGAAAAGAGTGATACTCTGCATGAGTCATCTTTCACGTCAGCAGTAAAAAAAGCTATTTTTAGCCCTTGAGCAGCTGCAGTGGAAACTGATTGTCCCATGTGGAAGTGGTGGATGCTGGTTCAAAATACATTCGCCACAAATCTGCCCAATTACATCTGGGATGTGGTCTTTATAATAGACTTTGATAACATCAGGGAACCAGAAAGTAGCAACTTTTTACTCAGAATGACAATGTTTTGACTGAATGTCATTACTTTATATCACAGTAACACTGACCTACAGAATATTTGTTGTCTACACCAGGGGGCGCCAAGTATCTTCATCTGCATGCATCACTCATTCATTCAAAAAAGGTCACCTCCTCAGTTGTGCTTACTACAGAATCCCATGCTGCACATGCAGAACAAGCAGAGATGAAATGTAGAGGAGGAGTTTCCAAATGATCAATTTTATCTGAAAAATCAAAACGAAGCTCTTTTTGAGTTTGGAAATGACTTCATAACGTCAGAATTATGGATATCAGCCGACCTGTGCAGCTGCAGGGACTCATTTTATAGGCCATCTTGCCCTCTTCCACCAAAACAGTAAAAATATATACAAGCTGCTTTGTCTGTGATCAGTACACTTCCATATCAGTCTTATAATCTGCCCCCAACGCCATAAGCCATAAAGGGAGTGAAAGCCTTCTGGTTGCTAGGCAGACACCACCACCACACTGTTGCCAAGGGAATGTCTTCATGCTGGGGCAGCTGGAGAAATGGCGGAGTGTGTTGGGGGTTGGTGGTTCTAACAGAGAGCCGATGGGGGGAGGAGCTAGACAAGTTCAAGGCTGCTGTTTCCCCCAACATGGTAATGGTAGCGATGATGTGTGTTCATGGTAAACTAGTGCACGTGTGTGGAATGAGACAAAGCAGGGGGAAGGGATGAGAGTCTGAGGCAGGGCTGAAGTAATTGATCATGGGATATAGACTATGGTTATGTTAAGAACAACAGGCTTTGTGGGCTGTTGGGAAAATCTCCTAAACAGATTTTTATTATAAAGAGATAAATGAAAATACAAAAGAAACAACTGCATACTAATTAATAATATCATGCCTGGTTGACTTAATCTTAGTGGTCATCAACAAAGAGATCACTTACATGTGTTTCTAGCTCAAATGATCAGTGACTACACCAGAATGTCTGCAACGAAGGATGTAAAATGTGATTGATAAACTTATGGATTTTACACTAAAATATAATCAAAACAATATCAGCTTTTAATCACATGGTCATATAGTTATTAAATTGCAATCTAAGTTGCTTACATATGCTATAATATAACATTTCTATGCAGAGATTTTGATGAATATTCATCATATTTTTTATAAACAAGGATTCTTGTTAAATAACAAGAAGAAAATGATTTGGACTTAAAGCCAGACAAGCATGATGAATGTAGGAAAAAAAACAAAGACAAAAAGCTGAGCCGAGTCGATGCTCTTGAGCTTCATGAAAGAGGAAAAAAGGTAAGTAAAATAAATATTTCTGTACCTCAGAGAAACAGTGATGTACAGTATAATCCAAATCCCAAATATTCAGGCACACAGGGTTACATTTCAAAAGAGCACAAATGTAGAGGATTTAAAAAAAAAAAGGTTTATTGTTGTGTTTCCTTGTAAAATGCAGTAAAGGACAAGGCTGCGTAAAGAGAAAATACTCAAATGTTGATGCTTGAAATTTTGCAGTTCATTCTAGAAACGCATGGATGGCGACTGCTTAGTCACAAGCTGTAAGTTCGGTGTGTCCTTATTGAGTAAGACATTGACCTCTGACCTTCCAAACTGGTGTTGCTAAATTACATGTTAATACATCCCAGAATAGGATGTGAGCTATAAACCTATCTATTTCTGGAATCAATGCTAATTTGAATTATATAGCAAAAAAATAAGTAACAGACAAGACAAAAGAATTATAAGAGGTCTGTTGGTTTGATAAGCTCCCATCTGTGCACATGTTACATAGTTTAAGTTGTAATCAGAAAAAGAAGCGAGAGGAAAACCTGCACAAAAATCATCCACTAAATTTAAATACTGTGCAACTGTCTTTGGCCACCACTCGTTTCTTTATGTTTCGCTTCTCATCTCCAGAATTTCTCAAGAGCAATGAATCATTTAACAGTAAAAAAGTTCTAAACGCGAGAGCAAAGCTGGTGATTTATCTTCAAATAAGAGATAACTCAGCAAAAAAAAACACCTTAAATGGTATCTTTAGGCACTTTGTAATTAGCAGCCTGCAGGAAAGACACACATTTTGTTCCTATTTCTTTAGTTGCATCTACAAAGAAACCTCAAAGATAACCACAGTTTGACACACATAAGAAATTGTTTTCGCATCGGCAAGACGATTTCCTCGAGATATTTTCTTTGTTAGTCAAAAAGTTTGGTATATGTCATCGTGGGTGTCATTAAAAGAATGTGAACAAGTAAAGGAGAAAAGAAGAAGCAGCATGTACTGCAGATGAATGGCACCTGGAAGTGAACAAACAAACAAATTATCAAAATAAAAGATAAATGAAATAGAAATTTTAAAAAAAATCTAGTAAAGACCTGACAGTATCTGAGAGATGCATCTAATCCATCTACTGCTGGTCCAAGCCTCATCAGAAATGGGTATCCATGGAAGGGTGGATGTCAAGAAGCGACAAGGATGGGGCTGAGGTTTGCCAAATGACATAAGAACTGGACTGAAAATCTGTGGCAACAGGTCTGACGGAGTGATAAATCCTCTCCAGATTCCAGATCTCCACATCACTGAAGCGGGATGCGATCACGTCGACAGAGAACAGAACAAAAGAACAGCTTTGGAAAGTCCTTTGAGAGGCCTGAAGAACTATTCCTGGAGACTACTTAAAGAAATTACAGAAAGCCGAGAGGGTTCGGACTGTGTTACAGAATAAAGCTGTTCAGACCAAATAGACTTTTAAGCCTGTTAGAATGGCATAAACATTATTTTTCGCTTTATTTCCATTTATGTTTGTACATATTTCAATCAATCACTGCACATTTCCCATTTTCCTGGCAATCTATAAAGAAACGAGGACTGGCTCAAAACTTTTGCACAGTACATTACATAACAAATTAATTCAGGCTAATAAGGTTAAATGGTATCAGGGTCCCCCTCAAATGTCCTTCCCAGGCCACATGAGGATTCATTTAGTCTTCACTTCATGAATAAACAAACTGTCACCAAGAAAAACATGAAACATAGTCATGAAAGATTGTGTAAAAGGTCAAGCTGTTATTAGACCTTTCATAAAGGATTTATATCCTTGTTATGAAATGAACCACTCCCTAAAGAGAGATGGTGGAGGACGGGGATGGGGTAAAGAGAGAGGGACTTAATAACGCTCATGAGAGAGAGAGAGAGAGAGAGCGAGACTCTCGCGCGGAGAGACAGGGGACAAAAAAAACGTGACTAGGCAGCCTAAGAGCTGTTATGCAACCGCTGACCTACTAACACATATCTCTAGAAAGGAAGCCGGGAGAAACTGGAGCAAAGTGTCCGGCAGCGCTCAACACGCAGGCAGCCCGAGCCAAAAGACAGAAACAGCATCCAGTCGACCCAGTGACTCATCCGACACCGACCCGAGCGCAGAGCGCGCGGACAAGCACAAAGTTTTCCAGCATTTTATTTGAGGAGAGGCTTTTCTCTACAAGGAAGAAGGAGGAAACAGGAGCGAGACAAGCTTTTGTGTCGGGGAAGCCTGAACCTTTTTTTTTTCTTCCTCCTCCTCCAGGACGCTAGAAAAAAGGTATGTTTTGACTGCAGCTTTGTGCCTTTTGTGTTTTTCTGTCTCTACCTGCTCATATATGTGAGTCATTTTCTCTGGTCGGGGGTTACATTTAAAGGCGTTTTCAGCGACCAGGACGTGATGCTCGTGGCCGGTTATTGTTCACGCGGCGACTCTCTGCCGGTTAAAACCTGCGTCCCTGTGTGTGTGTGTGTGTGTGTGACTTTGAGGCGTTCGCGGATCGTTTTTGTCACGTAACACACGGCACTCGCGTGGCAGAAAGAAAAAAAAAAGCCACTTTGTTGCGTTTATTTCATTTCAATCACGCAGTCCGATTTCTAAACGTGTTTGTAACACACATAATATAGTCAATGTCAAGGCGAGGGAATATTCCGCATGCTGTTGTTGAACAGAGAACAGAGACATGCCGTGTTGTCTGGTTAATGGAGACACGGTAGGCTACTATATTAGGTCCTGCACGTGGCATGCTGCTTTTCTTATCTGCATGTTTAATGTAGGTCACTAGACCACTGTAGTTACTGAGATATAAATCAATTATTTGACTGTCCAGCTATTACAAACATTAGTTTGAATTATGGCGTCATTTAGGTTACAAAATCTCAAAAATTACGGTACATTAATTAAAGCATACATTCAAGTTAAAAATGAAATTATTCATTGAAACTATTTAAAGATGGATTGTCTGATGAATTATTAGGATTGGTTGTACTAATAGGATACTATCAAATAATAAATGTCCATGCTCAAAAGAGAAATCTGATTTATATTAAAGTGGATTGCTAAGGCAAATTCCCCTTTAGTAGTAAGGTGTGTTAAGTAAACCACAGAGCTTTGCTTTGAGGGAGTTGGAGGGTATGACATAACAAGCTGCACACAGCAGGGAAAAGCAATAAACAGCAGCTCCCTCCTGGGACAGAGAAGCTGGTAATTGATTCACATTCTCACCCTGCTCGTTATTCATATTTATATCAACACCAAATTTTTGTTTTTGAAGCAGATATTTAGCAAGTCTTTGCAGGGGGAAACTGTGTCTTTGAAATGCTTTTATCAGTGATGTAACACAGCTGCTCAATGACTGCTGCTGCTATTTATAACCTTCCTTAGTCCTTTTCCTGCACCAGCAAACATGTAGCAGAAAAAAGCAGAAAGCTAAACCAGATACAGGGCTTTTTATTTATTTATTTATTAATTTTTCTGTCTGGTAGAAAGCTTGTCTGGCAGGATGCAGGTGAAGTCTCAGTGTGACTTTGTTATAAAAGTTACAAACAAGTGAGCTTCCAAGCTGTGATGCAATGCATGGAAACTCCTGTTTGTCCAGGTCAGGCACAGTTATTGTAAGTCCAGCGGCAGCCGGCTGGTCTGGTTTTAGACTCTGCTTACTCTGTCCCAGCCAGTTCTCTGAATATAGGTCAGACCTGAATCTGGGTGAGGACATGCAGGAGGTTTGCGGGACAAGCAGTGGACTACTTAGACTGATCTGGCTGTTGCTCTACAAGATTACAGACCCTAAAAACATGACGATGGGTCACTCTTTCGTTCAGTTTTCCTTTTTTTTTGTCTGTTGGTTAATAGTTTCATTACAGCTTTTGGTTCAGGAATATTCTTTGCATATTTGCACAGCTCCTTTGACTTTTAACATACCACAGGAAATCAGGTTGCACAAAAAAAAAAAGGGGGAAAAAAAGAAAGAGCCATATATTTTGTTTTAAAATCTGTACTCCTTTCTTTGCTGGTACAAATGTTAAGTCACATATTGTTCTGGTGTTAAATGACACACTGTCTTGTAGTTCTCAGTAACTGACCTGGAATGTCTGGATTTCTGTCTCCTTGTGTTGTTTGACACAAAGCCGTGGGGTAAAATGGAGGTTCTTAGCGGGGGCCCCCTCCACGTGTGTGGTGTTGGATCATTTAAAAGATGGAGGAGGGGAAGAGGATGTCATGCGTTTTACTCACACTTGCCTCAGAGAGGGTCAGAGGTGATGCATTCCTCCCTGAGCAGCAAGTGTCTGTGAACTACCTCAGAGGTTGTGTTTTTCTGTGTGAAAAAACACTTGAGTAACTGCTTACCGTAGTTGCAATGAATCAGTTTTTGTTTAAATGGGAAATTATTGCACAAAGAGGATAGTTGCACAACGCGCCATGCCTCGTCTTTAGTTCTTGTCTCACGTTAGCTTTCATCCTGAAAATAACAGTTTCAAAAAACGATGGTAAAAAAAAAGATTGAGATTACAGAACCTGTAGCTTCTGCTGCGATGTAATATGCGTATGTTACACAAGCTTCGCTGTGCAAACAGGAGAAATTCAGTGCACGTACACTATGAGAAACAGCAGCCCCTCCCCACGCCGTCCTGAGAGAGAGAGCCTGTTAGTGAATTTGGCTGCAGAGATGGGCGTGTGCCATGACGTCAATGCCATTGCATTATCTCTCACTATCATTTACAATCTGCTTCTGATTCATATTGTGATGTGCTGCACAAGGTGCCATAAGCTTTCTCGCGTTAACAGGCCTCGGTGTTGCATGAAAATCACCGCGGCTTTCATAACCTGAAGTTTAGACCAGTGACGTACTCAAGTGGGTCTCTTTTATTCCTCCTGCTGCAGATTCTGTAAAATTCCTCTCATGTCCACCAACTGAATTCCTCCCGTCACCCAATCCTTTTTTACCCCCCCCCCCCAAACCTCTTTCTCTATTTTTAGAGTGCACTCTAATACTCTCTTGCCTCTCCTGCCCTCCCTTCCTTGCAGTCCCACTGACCTATTTTATGGTGCACCGTCAAAGACAGGAGCAGTGTTTACTGCTTTGCGTTGTTTCTAGGTCAGTGGGACATCGCAGACGTATGCATGCTTCCTTCCCTCCCTCCTTTGTTCCGCACTCGCTGTCCCTGCATGTCTTTATAAAAATGAGCCAGTAGGGGGTAAGGTAAGGGAGGGCGGGCGGGGGGATTTGAGGCAACATTTTTCTCGTCTTTTTGTTGTTTTTGATCCCTTTGTGCTCAGCACAGCTTTACAGAGGAATGTAAAAAGAAAAGAAAAGAAAAATTAAGTTCAGTGTGCAGCATGCTTAGATCTTGCCCAAGTTACGACATAACAGGGCACGATTAGATAAACTGTTCAATTATTCAGAGCACTTTTTAAGCGGTTCCAATGTGTTCTTTTTTTTTTTTTTTTTTAGCCTGGTGAATGGTTATGTAACAGGGTCACCGACACTGGGGAAGTAGAGAAAGCTGTAACCACTTTGAAAAGCGCATAGTATCTCAAACAGCGCTACGTTGCTGGCTTTAAATCAAACAGTTTGTCATGTTGCAACAAAAACGCCGCCTCTGAGGCCGGTTTTGTTCGTCCGCAGCTCTTTTGTTCGAAACACAAGAGTGTTTTTTACCCTTTTGCCATCACTATTTGATAATCAGAAGTTTTATGTAGAGGTTCTTTTGTTCGGCTTTGCTTGTGTTGCGTCTGGTCTCATTTTCAAGGTTTCATTGTGCAGAGAGTGTGCATGAATGTGGAGCTGCTTGCTGTTTATGTAGCAACCCCCCCTGAAACTTCTCTATCACTGTTTTTGTCAAACCTCGGCCTTGCAGGACATTTTACTCCCATCTCTTAACAGATGCGTGTAGTATAACCATGTAAAAACAACCGTCCACGGCAGTTCTGCAAGCAGGGGCATTCTTTGAGATCCACTCATTGCTACTTGAATAGCTTAAAAAAATGTTTTTCCTTCAAACAACTCAATGTCTATTAAGATGCAATTCAAAACTCTTAATCCTCTAAATAAAGCACCTTTATGAGAAAGAAAACTTATCAAAGCATTCCTAATGAGCAAAGGTTTTATTTGCGCTCCGTTTAATTCCATTGCAGTGAATGAAAGGCAACACGGCAGCCATTGTTACCACAGGCATAGTGACCTACATTATTGCATCACTCTGTGTGTGTGCGTGTCGTAAAAAGATGTTTTCATGTCTGCAAGGGACTCCGGGGCTCAGTGCAATGATGCGTTATGAATTGGCGTATATCAACTGTGTAATGCTGTGCAGTGAGAGATATAAAGGAATCAGGCCTTAAAAATGAGAGCAAATAATAATTATTACATAATGCTGGACTGAAGTCAACATTCATCTGTGATCCGTTTGGCGTTGTTTTTAATTTCACGATGCGAGACGTGTTTGGTGGGAAAGGCGTCCTGTTGAGCTCTGATGTTGACACAAGGAAGCTCAACAGCTTGTGTTGTGTAATTTTAGCCGGTGTGACAAACTGAGATGCTGCCACTGCGATCGAATCATCTCACCAAAAAAAGCAGAATTAAAAATGAAGCGTTATTTCCCCTTTTTCTATATGATGCTACTCTACTACAACCTCCATCCATCCCTCCCTCCCTCCCTCTTTATTTGTCCGTCTCTGCAGCGCTTGCATTAAGGCAGCCTGCTGTACTCCTCATCATGTGACACAGCTCTGTTTTACACAAAGAGCGCTGCAGTAGCAGCAGCAACAACACACACACACACACACACACACATGTTAAACCGTAGCCATAGCCCCGTTTTGTCACGTGTGTTGCTGTTCAGACTAAATCTGACCTTCTTTTCTCAGACGAATAGAAACATAACCTTCATTTTTATGGTTATGTCATATTTTTTGTGCGCAGATTAAATAACAATAAATCCATTTTTACTATTAAGAGATGTAATTAGCCTAGCTTCTCTGTAAATGAATACCACAATGAACTGCAATGATTCTAGATAATCTAACTCTCTCTCTCTCTGCCCCCCCCCTCTTCTTCTTTGTCTCCTGTCTAGATAACCCAGTAAGCGGTCAACAAACAGCGCCACTGAAGGTAGATCCTCAAGGAGCCCCAAAGTAGACGCACTGACCTACATTCTGTGTAAAACCCAGCGAGAATCAGGGCAACGGCCCGAGAAGCACCCCGGTTCTGCTGAAGATTTATTACGACACAGATAAACTCAGACGAACCTCCCGCAAGACTCTAGAGAACCATAAACAACCTGCAGAGGCAATTCAAAGAGCATTTTATCCGAAACACAAACTTGTTTCCTTTTTTCGGTTTTTCTTCTTCAGAACACTACTTCAATGTCTGAGGTTTTTGTGGAGTTCCACCTCTTTTTAATCTTCCTGGCTAATTTGGACACTTGAGAATTTTGACCTTGAACGATAAGCAACAGAAATCAATGAGGCTATCCTTTCGTGGAGCACAAATACCTCATCAAGAAGTTTTCGCTGATCCTGCGACATAGGTCAAACGTCTTACCAACAAAGCAGAAGGCTCGTACAGTTTTACATCTTTTCCCTCCCCCCCTTTGCCCTTCACGAGGGTCATACTCTGACCCCTAACTGAGAAAAAAAAACATGGAAAATCTCAGTGTGCACATCACGTCCACCAGCAACAAGAACACCATGAAGGTTGACAGTTATTCCCCCTACAATGGCAACCCCCCGTCCCCTGGTTCTGAAAGTGGAGGACGGGTCAGTCGCCAGGCTAAAGGCTCTAAACCAACTTTGGCCTCCCGTCGCAAGCGAGAGTTCATTTCTGATGAGAAGAAAGATGCTTCCTATTGGGAGAAGCGAAGAAAGAACAACGAGGCGGCCAAGCGCTCAAGAGAAAAGCGTCGTCTCAACGATATGGTGTTAGAAAACCGGGTCATGGCGCTGAACGACGAGAACGTTCGTCTGAAGACGGAGCTCCTTCAGCTCAAGCTGCGCTTTGGTCTCATCAGCACAGCGTCCTACATGGAGAAAAGTCAGCAAATCTCCACCACTGCTGCTGAAAACAACGCTGGTTGCACCGGCAGCAGCGGTGGCACCCCAAACAGTAACACCTACCTCTCAAGCAGCGGTTACTCCAGCGCGTCCCAGGTGATGCTGAATTCGGACTCGTCTGAAGCTGAGCAGTCCATGCATGGGGAGCGCCACAACACGCTTCACAAGTACTCGCCGCGGGGCTCCATGTCCGACCTGTCCGACGGCTCCTCCAGAGACAGCCCCGAACCCATTGACTACAACATAAAGAAAGAGCCTTCAAACATGGAGATGGCTGAGCTGGAAAGCAGCAGGATTGCCAATGGGATGCAAGGTGGGGCTTACCACAGCAACCATGCCACTCTGCTTTCACCCCACCAACAGAATGGCCCATTGGCTGAAAGTGCAAGGGACTTCCAGCATCACCAACAGCAGCAGCAGCAGCAATGCCACATGGACACCTCCAGTCCTGCTCCTCAGGCCACGTCTGCCCAGAGGAGCGTCATCTTGTACCAGTCCAGCAGCGGCTGTTACCCCATGGAGAACCAGAGGCTGGAGGACCAGCAGTCCCAGCAGACCCAGCAGAGCAGACCGCCTCAACACATCTTACCCTCCAAGTTCTCGGACTGCTCAGTGACCATCACGGAGGTTGCTGAGAAGCTAGAGAGGACAAAGACCATGGACTCTCCTCAGTATGAATACACCAATGGTCATGCTGAGTCTGCAGAGGAGCTGCAACAAAGGTATAATCACAGCATCCAGGAATCGCATGACAACCTCCATCACTGCAGTTACCAGGCTCAGGAGAGCAATCTTCATCACACTGAGAGCCACCAGAACCCCTTCGCACCTGATCTTATCCACAGTGAGGAGGGCAAGTCCTCCTTCATACAGCACAATGGCTACCTCAACACACTGGATGAAGAGCCCCCGGTGCTCACTTATGAGGGAGGCCCTCAAGCTGACGGCTTCTATCAGGAGAACTCTTCTGCTAAAGACACTTCCTCAAGCGATGGAGATCCTCGTAGTTCTGATAAAGAGGGCTCCACAGACGACGAGTCCCCCTCCTCGTCCTCCTCAGACATCAGCAGCTACCACCAGAAGGCAGAGGGAGCTGCCTGTTTCCACGGCGAGTACCAAGCCGAGGTCAAAGGCACTGCCCTGCCCCACAAACTCCGCCTCAAGTACAGAGCTCTGTCTAACGGGGCATCTGGAGCTCAGATGGAGGTACCGGTCAGCACCTCTATGTCCCCTTCTCCCACTTTACCCCAGCACCCTTACTTGGCTCTGCCCAGTAACCCTCCCAGTGGCCAAGCCAACGGGGAGTGCAAAGACATGGACAATGACTCTGAGTACGGGGATGAAATGAAGCCCCAGGTGAATGAGAGCACAGAGGCTAAAAAGCAGGGGTTAAAAAGGGGATCAAGCGGTGGGAGAGGCGGGCGCAATAAGAGGCGAGATTAAGGACGAATAGGAGCAGCTTTTCCTGTCACCTCTCTGTCATCTTTAGGGGGACAAACCCCGACAACTGGCTCACATTGTCACATTTCAGGACAGAGTAGAAGCCTGTGATCTGCGTGAGGTGTGTTTAAGATGCGATATCACCATCAAGTTCCACTGTGTCACCCATACCCCTTCTCTCCTACCTCCCACAGATCCCTTCAATTAGATTAACTGATTAATAAGGGATGTGGCTAAATGAAACCTCGCAGCTGGAGTTTGGGATATTTCCCTTGTGGAAAATATCATTTTTCAATTATTCATTATTCTAAATTGCCTTAGCGGCCGGCTAGTCTTTATTGTGGCATTACAGGAGCATTCCTTTTTTTACCAAAGACACACATATTTCCGTTATATCTTCCTATTTTTGGGCAGAGTTACATTCTTCCTCACCATTCACTCCGTTGACCACCGGCAGACAAGTCCACTTCACTCACTTCACAAGCACTTAGATTGTATATTACTGTGACATAAATTTGCAAATATGGAATATATATTTTAAGAAAAAAATGTCAAAAACAAACAAAAAAAATAAAATAAAGCAGGGGGATGCAGAAATTGTAGACTTTGCGTGATGAGTTTGTTGTTTCGAAACACCTTGTACAGTTCCTGTTTGTCTAGAAAATACCTCGAAAAGGTTTTCTTGCACAAACTATGAGCCACAGTTTGTAAAAAAAAAGAAAAAAAAGAAAGACGGTGCAGGTTTTTTTGGTTGTTTTTTTTTTTTAAGATTTATTGTTCAGATTTGGTTTTTTTTTTCCAGAACATTTGTCTCTTACATCTTTCAAAACAGTCAATATTAGTTATTTGCATATCAGTCAAGGCGATACAGTCGCACACGGCTGTTTTCCAAACTTGACAAGCACAATGCAAACCTTGTTTGCAGGATGTTCAGTACATTTTCATTGTATAATAAATCAAATGTCTCTCCAGTTGCAACCAGCAAAGCTGCTCTCTTTTCATAAGGTGCCTCTTTATTGTGTTGTTCCTCGTCCCCACGTTATCAGACGTCTTATTGATCCCACTCTCCTCTGCACTGATTTGTTTTTAGATACAGTAGCTGCAGTAGATCACAAAGTATGTAAAATGTTTCACTTCCTGGTGCCTGCCTCTGGCCATGATGTATAAATGTAAAATCGTCTCTCTTTCTTGTATACTGCTGTCATTATTTTATTATTATTATTTTATTGATATTTTCTATTATATTTGGTTATTTTGGCTATTATTATGTGTATTATTCTGTCATCCATTTGTCTCATTTTGCAATGTGCTCTTCCTGGTTATGCTGTGTATTTACTCATGCTACCTTTTGCCCGAGTTACCATTTGTATTCTGTGTTACTGTATAATCTTTGTCTTTTTGCTAAAAGAATTGCTGAAAAGTGGGGGGGAAAAAAGAATGAAGAAGGATTGTTCAGAAGTGATTACAAATTGCTGTAATTCACATGGATATGCAAATGGTTATGGGAAAAAAACTGTTTTAATTGTGAAAGATTCAAAATGGGGGAAAAAAATAAAAAAGTTATTAAATTTATTCATGTCTCTTGAACTTTTTGAGTGAAAAAAGTTTTAAAAAACATTGTTTTTATCTAATTAATTTATTTGAATTATTTTATTTATTTACTTTTATTTATATATTTATATTATATCGTTTATTATATTTCATTTTATTGATTTATTTAATATCTTTTTTTTTAATTCCAGTATTTTTCTTCTTTTTCCACTATATATTTTATTTTGACATAATTGTAAATAAATTCAGGCTTTAAGGGGTTAATTCAGCAAACACTCACAGAAGTGACACTAATAAACTCACAGTGGAGCAGCAGGACATGATAAGACTGTTGTTTAACCTTCGGGATGGACGAGGCCATACGTTTTCCTAAATATGCGATACCATTTGTTTATAGCACTTTTTCATAGATACCAATACATTTTTATTTTTATTGCAAAGGCAATATGACATATGAATACAAATAAACAAATACTTTTAATTTGAATAAGATCATTTAGATAAAGATAAGGATGAAAATAAATCTTTTTAAAATGATAAGATAATTGGACTGCAAATTAACATAAAATTATTACATTTACTAAATGTAATAAAAATGCAATACATAATATTGTGCTGCATCATGATGACAATTAATAGTTTAATGTCATGTGACATGGAAGTAATATATCATGGTGGGTTTTTGCAAGTAATTCTTTTTAACCTAAAACTCTCAGAAGTGAAAACAAATGCATGTTTTGTATTAGCACAGTGGTATCAAGATATTTTAAAAACTAATGTATCAATATCCCAATCCCTAGTTATAATTGATGTTACTTTCAATGTAGTTGTGATATATTTGTGCAGACACTAATAAACACAGAGTAGCCTTTTAAACCACAAAGCTCACTTTGCACAAAAAGGCTGCCTGCTGTTAAAATAATATATAAACTTGATAAAATATTTATTCAAATTGAATCCCTTCACAGCTAAAAGTTTCCTGGTTTGAACGTCAGCTGGGACCTTTCTATGTGGAGGTTGCATTTCCCCCCCACGCATGCATGAGTTCTCTCTGGATATTCCAGGTTCCTCCCACAGTCCAAAGACATGCTCCAGCCACCCATGACCATGCATTGGAATAAGTGGGTTAAATAAATAAAAAAGTATGGATAAATAACTGGCTGTGAGTCCAGTTCACTGAAAGATAAAAAACAAAAACAAACAAAAACAAACAAAACATGGAGGATGGGAAATATGAACAGACAAGATTAAGAGTTTTAGTACAGTGGAAGTACTGATATACCTAATCAAGCCTCTATAAAAAGATTTTATAAAATTTGAAGGCTGCACAAATTAATAGTTCTTATGGGATGTGTGTTTTAGCTTTTGTATTCAGTGTTTTGCAGCCCATCATCTCTTGGTTCTGGTTCAGTTCATTTTGTTTAGCAAATCAAAGTGACTGCTTTAAGGACAGTAAAGCATTTTTTCAACTAATGTGTCATATATCTGTTTCCTCAGCTCGCAACAAAATCCACTTTACAAAGAAAATTAACAAGTTCAACACAAGTCTAATGAGACAAATTCATACATTCATTATAATTGCATTCATATTGTCCCAATCTATAAGAAATAGCCCAGCTAAGGTAAGACAGACACTTAAATCTTCAATTCAATGCACATGAACAGGGAGTTTTATTTATTTTTTTTAAAACGAGAGAGACCTCCAGCAGAGAGCAAACTCAGAATGGGTGTTTTGAATGTGCACCGTGATTATCATAGAAACACAAGAGATTATTGGAGGAAGTGGGGAAAAGAAAGATAGAAAGTGATAATGTTATGACTCTGTGTAGACGGTGGACTTAAAGGCTTATCTCAGGTAAACAAAAAACAGCAGTTTATTTAAGGAAAGTGTTTTTAAACGAAGGCCAAACAAGTAAGTCCTCAGCAAGGCACAAGGTTAGTCTAGGCAACAGGATCTGAGGACAAGAGATTATGATTAGATTTTGCTTCAAGCGAGGAATAACTCATGCAACAGGCGTGGGCCCAATAACACATGGAGAGTTGTTACCAGACTGGCGAAGAGTGACTGGCGAAACCAGGCTTTAAGCTGGAGGGTTGGATGAAGTGATAGACAGCAGCTGTGCATCGTTCTCATTGAGCCATTCAGCACAGCTGTGGATGGAGAGGGAGAACAGGGCGAGTGACGCGCCATGAGGGAAGCCAAAAACTGCAGAAAGGAAAAAGGAATAAAGTTCAGCAGAGGACGCCAAAGAAGCAGGGTGGCATTGTCCCATGACAGAAAAGATAAGACAATAGTTAACATCAGACTGACTTTTAGTGGATGGAGAGAGCAGGTGGGTACAGGTACAGGTACAGGTGGGGTGCAAGATGGATGCCGAATTAGTTTTCATTCCTTAGACAACTTTAGGAAAACACTATCTACCATATAGTCTCTATATCATATAGAGATGTTCTCATACAGTCGTATATTTGGTCCCAGTTAAAGAAACATCACTGATTTTCTTAGTGAGGCGCTCCCTAATGATGGCTAACTTTGCATCCATTTTGCATCCTACCTCTACTCTGACCCCTCTCTAGCCAGTAAAAGTCAGTGCAATGTTGACTCTTGTCCTATCTCTTGCACTGTCTGTTTCTGTCTTTCTGTTCCTCTCTTCTTCCGATAATGTCCTCTTGTGTTTCTTTGATAAATCAGCCACTGCACGCGTTCAAAGCGACCAGTGTGTTGATATCCAGTTGCTAGCGTGTGACGTGATGCATAAAGGGGAACTTGGCTGTAAACTGAGGGAGCGTCCCAGAAGAAAAAGTTGTGAAGCGTTGTTTGTCATCATCGGGATGCTGCAGGGCAACGACACCTCCAGGAATGTACATAATTAATGTCACTGTGCCATCAAAATGAGCCTGAAACGCATATTTTTAGGGTCAGAAAGTTACATAGTGCTACTTTAAAGTGATTTATATCCATATGTTTGTTCAATTCTCCTGTTTCTAGTTTACGTTTTCACTCACTATTACATTCAATAATTCAGTTAAATCAAATAAATTCTGATCCCCATTAGTCCAATTCATAATAGTATTCATATAAAGACAATATCTAAAAAATTACCTGGCTAAGATTATCAATCGATTGATCAATCTTTATTATTCATTTCATCAGTCTGTTGTTTTAATGCTGTGTCTGATTTTTGTGTGACAGGAAAAGGAAAGAAGGGCAATTACTGCTGTGTATTAAAGTAGTGATATACCAGTCTTTTCTTGCAGGCATGGCTTGTTCTTCTGCTGAACAATAGACAGAAATATGCATTAAAGTAATAAAGGTCTCAACAAAATGTGAGAAGCTCAAGCAGCTGCTTAAACCAGTTTAAATATTTATATTTAAGCTAGTTTAAATAGCTTAAATATTACTGGGAAAATTATTAATAAATAATTTTCCAGTAACTCAACTGAATCAAAGTTCAAACCACAAATCAAGTAGTGTTACATAAGTCCATTGATCATTATTTGCTTTCTGTCTCGTAGAATTGTTCAACACCACAAACTAAATGCTTTGGAAGGTGTGTTGTGTTGAAGAACTTAAAAAAAAAAAAAAAACAAGCAATAACAAGTTACACAAGTGTCTTAAGATAACAACTGCGTCAGACTGTGAGAGCTGAACGAGCCAGCTCCTATCCAATCATGCCAATAATGGAACAATAGCTGCTGGGAACAGCAGGTCAGCATGAGCCCTGCATGTCGCTGTTAATGATTACATAAGAGACACAACAGGAAGGGGAGCCTGTCATCCGCAGAAGTGTTGTAATGCCAAGCATACGCCTAAATTTCTTGAGAATTTAAAGGGCAGAAGAGAGGACACCCCCACCCACCCCTCCTTTTTTTCTTACTTTTTTTTTTTTTTACCCCTTCTTTCTATAAAACATGTTTTTATACTCAAAAGAAAACATTGGTACAATTTTTGTGAAGCAAAACAAGTGCAGCGCTCCGTGTCCCGTCTTCATTTCTGATTGGCGGATGGAGGATGTGCGTACATGAGGCAGCTGACCGCAAACAGACCTGCTGTTTCTCATCAGCAATATGAAACTCTTTTGTGTTTTCACTTCTGCTCCCAATGCCACCCAGCAGCCAGCAATAACAAGGTGACATTCCTGAGAAAAACCGCAGTGCTCTGTGCTGCGCCATCCTCCTTTCATTTTCTCTCTGACACCTTCTCCGTCCCCCTTCCTTCACTCCCTCCACTGCTCTCTCTCTCTCTCTCTCTCTCTGTCTCTCTCTCTCTCTCTCTGTCTCTCTCTCTCCCTGACTCTCTCTCTCTGTCTCTCTCTCTCTCTCTCTCTCTCTCTCTCTGTCTCTCTCTCTCTGTCTCTCTCTCCCTCTCTCTGTCTCTCTCTCTGTCTCCCTCTCTCTGTCTCTCTCTCTCTCTCTCTCTCTCTCTCTGTCTCTCTCTCTCTCTCTCTCTCTGTATCTCTCTCCCTCTCTCCATCTCCCCCTTTTTACCTCCCTCCCCACCTCTCTATCTATCTCTCTCTCTCTCTTTCTCTCTCTCTCTGTCTCTCTCTCTCTCTCTCTTTCTCTCTCTCTGTCTCTCTCTCTCTTTCTCTCTCTCTCTCTCTCTCTCTCTCTCTTTCTCTCTCTCTCTCTCTCTCTCTCCTTCTCTCTCTCTCTCTCTCTCTCTGTCTCTCTCT
>JBBBVU010000004.1:29004105-29014394 GCA_037177055.1 Atherinosoma microstoma
CCTCTGCTGTAAGGGGTATTCAGCCCTTCCCCTTAGCCCTACCCCTCGCCCCAAAAGAGAATCGAGACATCCCTTGGCCTCTCGTGAACGCGCAAAACGGAGGGGAAGGGCTAAGGGGGAGAATAAGATTGGGCCTAAACCAGGCTGAAAACATGTTTTAAAAGGAAGTGAAACAGATGATGCAGACAAAGAGATAAAAAAAATAAGTAGATCTCCGTCCTTTAAAAAAAAAAAAAAAGGTGCTGCTGAAACATCCGTTCTATTTAAATGGTCAAAACTGAATCTGAGGAACGAAATCTGGTCTCTGAACAAAACTGCTGAGCATCCTCTTACCATCTGTCTGGACTCTGAGCAGAGTCGGGGGGGTTTATAGCCTGGTGTGGCGCCGCTGTCTGGCTGACTCCCAACCTGGAGAGAAGGAACAACCGTCATGTCAACGCTGGTGGAAAATAATGACTCAAACTCGGCGTGATAACGCGAGGCGACAACAAGTAGATGAGTTATATAATCGTTCTTGTCGGGGGTTTGAGCTCCTCCTGACAGGGTGCCGTGAGTTTTACGGAGGGTGCATGCTCGGTTAGTACATGCAGAGTATGTACATACTGGAGGCGTATTAGATAATATGTACAACTTAGGGCTTATATTTGCAGTTTTATTGGCCACTAACAATAACCTTCTCTTTGTTTTACAGATACCGGGCTGCTGATAAAGCCGGTATCGCTAAATACACACTCATATCACTTATTATTCATAACTCCTGGAACAAAAAATAGAGAGGAAGGTAATCTGGACGGCAAGAAGCTGCTCAGTTTACAGTCACATGAAGAAAAAAAGGCTAGCTAACCACTTCCTGTGTTAAGAAGACACACAAACTTCTATGCATTGCATAGTGTTGCACAAAGTTCATGGTGTTAGACGTGTTTTACTCATACAGAACTGTGTATAAAATGATAACAAGCTTTACATTACTGGAGTTTGCTCGAAGGGAATTGCTGTTTTTCTCTCTCTAAGGTACCCTGGGTGACTGATAATTCAGGGTTTTTCAACCTGGGCTGCAGTTTTTTAGCGTTTTTGGAAGTAAAATACTGAAACACACAACATTTTTTTGCAATCAAACATAAACCGAGTAAAAATGCAACTGCTGCAATGTTTTATAATAAAACATGGCAATGTAAAAACGCTTGTATTTGCAACCAACAGGTTCAGATTATTACGTATAAGTGAGAAGCAGCCACCCAGAGAGGAGAGGAGTTACATTACAGAGTTGTAATAGAAAACTTTGCTTCGTAAAAACAAACACGGGGATGCATTTGTCCCTTTTTCAAATTATGGCAACAGCATGTCTGGCACAGTTGGTACAACTTTAACAGACTATACTTGTGGGACTGGAACACCCTGAAGTTGTTGCTAATTGCGCTGCAGAAGGATGTGGGGGGCCATCTTGCAGTGTTGCATGTTTGCAATGAACGTTTCAACCGGGGAAACAACTGCAAGAAATCATGTTGAAAAAGGTTTTCTGATTGGATGCACCTGTGTGATGAGGTCATTTTACTTCAACCTCAATCTCTTCCAGGTGCAACTCTCTTGTTTCCCCCCCCCCTTCTTTTATTTCTAGAAGCCCTTCTGTTAAAAAAACCAAAACACCTTTAATTCTCAGCGCTGAAAAAGCAAACAAAAGTTCGATCTTTGTACGTTTCTTTTCCATTTTGTTGTCACGTTTATGACGGGCTAGTCCTGCCAGTTGAATATACAATCACTTTTATGGTGCTGCACATGTTTACTTTGTTAAACTGCAGCAGTTTAGTGGCCGCCCCTTTCAGTATGGCTCCGATTGCATTAACTTCAGTATCTTAGACCTAAATAAGAGAGAAAGTTTTCCTTTGCGGCCGTAAAAATAAGCTGAATGAAGGATCTTTACTTTAGTTAAGGAGGGATTACTTCCTGATGTGTGCGTTTGCATGTGTGTGTGTGTGTGTGGACTGAAAACACACACCTCCTCTAGAATCTCTCTGCCGGTCAGCACACAGTTCTCATCGGGGAAAATCTCACAGAGGTGGTCAAAGGTCGTCATGCTTTCTCTAAAACAAAAATAGGAACATGTCAGCGACTTGATTATGTTATTCTTTCTAAATATTAAAGTAGGTTGTTTCTGAATATGTTTGCTGACCTGCTCACAGCAGCCCAGGTCTTCTTGAGGCGGTACACAGCGTTGGACTGCAGGGCCGAAAGGATGGCCCTTAAAGAGGAGAAGTTCTTCAGCTGCCTGCACTCCTGTGGAGACAAACGAATGAAAAGTCAAACGCGTGTACGCAGCTTAGCAGTTAACATTTAGTAACATCCACAACGTGTTTTTGATCCCGACCTGTGCAATGGCGATCCACCTCTCGATGATGCGCGCTCTGTGAACGGGGCTGGTGCGCGAGCACCGAGGGGAGCTCGGGGCGGACGAGGAGGACGGGTACAGGAAGGTGGAGGCCGAGCACGAGGGTGAGACGGGAGAGGAAGTGGAAGGGTTGGGCGAGGATGGGCAGAGGAGAGAGGTGATGACACGGTTGGTGACGGCGTTAAACTGGGAGATGGTGGCGCGGACTGTTGGTGCCAGGTTTCGGTTTTCTTTCTTGTCCCGTTGGGACCACACGCAGCCCAGACACTGGAAGGCCACTACTTTGATGAACAGCTCCTGAGGGATTGCCAAGGATAAAAAGGAAGTTAAAGAGAAGGAAACAGACGTAAGAGGTGCCTCTAAAAACTGCCTGACACAGCAAACTGAAATGAAACTTACAGCATCCTCTCTGGTCAGCTGCTCTGCCACTTCTCTTACAGGGAAGTCCATGAAGTCGGATTTGTCCTCCTTAGCGGACGTTTCTCCTCCATCCTCCTGATCGCTTAGCTCCTGTTGCAGTGATTCATCCAGTTGCTCTGACGCAGACTGACTGCAATCTGTCAAAGTCATAAAAGACGTGAGAACGTGCTGCTCAGCAGACACGAGACACAAAACAACTTCAGAAATTTGCACCAGTATTTATAAAAACTAATAAAAAACAAACAGTTACGAGCCCTGAAGTTCATCTCATTATGCATCCGCTGCACATCTTTAGTAATACACTTGAATCTGTTGATGGTGATATAAGCTTTGACTACTGCAGATGGATAGTTTTCCACTGTACCTTGCGCCTGGAGCCTCTTGAGCAAGGCATCGGCAACTTGAGCCACACGTCTAAAGCAGAGGCGGCGATGCAGGTGGACACACAACTTTCTGAGGGTCGGGAAGTCAGGAGGCTCCTGGAAGTCTTCGCTGTATTCCTCCAGCCAAAGCCGGACCACCGGAAGTAATGGACTAAAAATACATCAGGGGGGCATGAGTACGTGTCCAGGTTAGCGCTGTTCACGTAGCAGGTGGAACAATAAAGTCCAAACCAGCTGCTAACGCTGCTGGAATGCACTCACCTGCGAAGGCAGACGGTTTGATCCAGGTTGGTGATTGATTCCTCTCTGTGGAGGAAAAGGGAAACACATTTATCAGATAAACTGTAAATAAAAAGATTGACGATGACGAGCGTGACAGAAAACATCCCGTGAAGAATATAAAAACAAACTGAGATCCCAGCATTGACCCCATCTAACTGCTCATCCTGTGGAAATGTCCTGCAACACTCTGAGTCCCTGCAGAGACACTGTGGCCTTGATCCAGAGTGTTAAAAGAGGAATTCCTCCCTCCGGCCTGAATAACATCATAACATAGAGGATATATATCCAGTTAAAGTGAAGCATAGTGATGTGTTGTCTCATCTTTGGGAACCATGTCGAGGTTTCATAGTTGGATTCTGGTCTTTATTAGATCAAAATGAACACAAAACAACAGAAGTAGGGGAACTGCTTAAATCGGGGCCTCAATCACCAACATTTTCTTCAATTTGTTCTCAAGTTGTACTAAAGAAGTTTTTTTTTTTACAAAAATTCTCCGTCAGATTCACAAATGTGTTTATAGACCACAAAATTGTTTGTATCTTTCCTCTGAAAACGATCTAAATCTAAATAAACTGAAAGGATGCTGCAGTTAGCCCCACTTTGCAGGTAAAGGCCCGAAAATGGCTATGAAAGATCATGAGACTGAAGGAGTGTGTGCAAACAGACAGACAGCAGTGAAACAGAGAAGAAGAAGAAAGATGACATATGCCAAAAGAATACATTAAAACAATAAAATAATGATAAAGATGTGTACTGAAACCTGTTCGTCCCCATTCTGAAATGATACACTTGCTTATAAAAGATAACATGGTGAGATCTGAATCATCTAAAAGCAGCTTTATGACCAATTAATTGCTCCTGAACTTGGACCATCAGCCTGCAGTCAGGTCAACATCCTCGCACGAGTCCTGGAACAAGTGCATGTGTGCATCTGATGAAATAAATCCTCCAGGTGAGTCTGAAGGTTGGTTAGTGGTGTTATTTACCAGGAGGTTAGTGTATATCCTCCATAACCACCCCCCCATATCTCTCTGACATTCTCCACATCGCCACCCCTTCCCGCTCCCTTAGATCCTCCTCCTGCATCCAGCTCACTGTGCCCCCTGCCCGCCTTCAGCACCATGGGGGGCAGAGCCTTCAGCCGCTCTGCTCCCCAACTCTGGAAGACATTCGCAACCTTGACAGTCTCCCCATCTTCAAATCCAGACTCAAAACTCTACTGTTCAAAACTGCATTTTCATTGTAATCATCTCACTGCAAACATACCCTGCCATCCATTCTTTTTTTAAAATTTTTTATCGTTGTTTTAATTCTATCCTTGTATACTTGGTTTTTTGTTGTTTTTTGTTTTTTATATTGTAAAGTGTCCTTGAGAGTCGCTGACAAATAAAATGTATTATTATTATTATTATTATTATTATTATTATTATTATTATTATAATAGTTAAAAAAAACCCAACTGTCCACATTCAGCAGGTGGATCTGGGAGTCGCAGGTGACTTGCACAATTCAAGAGCGATATTATTGCGGATGGGGGAACGGATCTGGCGTGTGTTCAGTCTATTGCACCGATGGTTTTAGCTAGACTGTCAATACATTTAAATCTGGCCTTGACTGCAACTTGTTGTTGAATTAATTAAATCAATGAAAAATCTTTTCATTTTCCCCTGAGGGCAAATTACGAATGTCATTTTGTTATAGCATTTTCATTAACTGAAGATTTTTGGGAAACACATTCAGAACTAACTATAACGTACTTACACAGAGCTAGTTCTTTTCTTGTTGTATAACAATGACGGATACAAAAAAAAAGGGACATCCTGTACAAAATCATTTAGTGCAATAGGAGGGAGAAGCCAGAACATCCTGACCTCTTCTACTGAAGCTCATGGGAAACCAGCTGCCACCTGTACACGTGCTGTGCTGGTGGCTGCTCCACAGAGAATATATCAGTTTACTAATGGGCACAGTTCACACAGGCAGCTGTCTGCAGCCCATTCAGCAAAGATGAATGAGCGGAGACAAATAAGAGCCATCGTTTTATTCTAATCCTTGATTGTACATCTTAAATACAATATTTCTTAATCAATTTTCACTCCTCTAGAGGAGCCAAACACAGAACAGCCTGAAATAAATCCTTTCCAAAACAATCTTTCAGGTAATTTCTAAGTGAAATTAAACCTGGTATGTGTAAAAGCTCCTCTACAGGGTGTGGCGGGCGTCGTCATGACAACTTTGAAATGGAACAAAGCTCGAGACTGCTTTGTTTAACTTGTGACGACAAAACCTGCCATAGAGACCTGCCCTGCATCGACATGAGGAGGGTGTCAAACAGCCGTCTCCTCTAGGAATTGATTTGTGCATCTGGCATGTCATAAAAAGCTGCTGACGCATGAGCTCCGCTTCCATTTAAATGTAGTGACGACTTTTATTTTATTTTTTTTAAAAAGGAGGACGGATCAACAAATCTATGTCAGAAACGTTTAAGAGCAAACATTAATGTCTGCGTCATGGTTCTGATAAGTATTGGAATTAGGGCATGTTTAACCAACTTGACTTTTTAGATGAAGTTGGCCAATAAAAATGTATATTTAAGGGGTATAAGAAATTAAATTAATTCATAAAGACCACAAACAAGCTGAAAAAAAATATTTTAAGATTTCACTTTCTTCAAACACAGACAGCAGTCTAAATCCCTCCCCCCCCCTCACCCTCCAAATGTCACACACCGTCTTCCACCATCAGCTTAAATGTTTTGTCTAAAACAGACATCTTTCTAAATCAAGCAGCAACAATGATGTCATATGTGGGCTGGCAGACCAGGTGACTCTGCCCTCATGATGCTTGTTAACACACGTCTCACTTCAACAAAAGTCCGAAGTCTCTCACCTCTGGAACAGCAGCTCGATGAGGGTGTTGGTGCAGGTGAAGGCCCTGTAGGTGGAGAGGAACACATGGATGAAGTCCGGCTCCCTGTGCTCCGGGTCTAGCAGGTGGGTGACCAGGCGCTCCAAGGTACCGGCCTTGAGCCTGCGCGCTTTCACCGTGTGGTACTGGACGCAGTTGAAGGCCGGCAAGAGCTCCGGTGAGTCCGAGCTCGGAAGGGCGGGTTCCCTTCGCAGAGTGATGCCAAACACAGCTCCATCCTCCTCTTCCTCACCCCACTCCTGCACGGGGTCCTTCACGGGGGGACAAAGCATCATCATCATCATCAGGCACATAGTGACCCTATTACATGAGAGGGACCTGATTCTGCTGCTGTCTTTCTGACTCTGCAGCTATACTTGAAATGGGAAAATACATTAAAAACAATATGTGATATTAAAAAAAGGGATCCAACTGTTGGTATGTATATGTTGGACTGCGAGCCATGACTGAGAACATTTTAACAAAGAAGAAAATCCTACATCAAGATATTTCAATACTGGTTGTTACATAATATCTATTCGAAAAACCCTTTAAACTGAGTCACCACATTGGAAAAATGTTGAACCGGGGATCTACAGCTCTAACGCCTGACATGCTGTTCACAATCCAACCATGAAAATAAACAAGCGATGACTGGAACAATGACTAAGAAGCATTCCCTGATGTACTTGTTTATGTCCTCAAACAGAAGGGACAATTAACTGATCCATAACAAGAATCAGCCCAATTCACAAGTTTTACGGTTCACTCAAGTTTGCACCCAAGTACATACCCACAGTAAGTAAAAACCAAAGTACAGATAGCTGCATCTGCAGATCCAAATTCTGATCTTTTTACAAAACAATTCTCCTGATTGCATTTTTTTTAGCTCTTCTTTTAATCCCTGTTTTAAATAGTTTCTTTTTTTCTCTGTAGCACTTTGACATTTATTTCTAAATATAAAGTGCAATACAAATCAAATCATTATTATTACAAAACTTCATAATGACGATAATTCCTTAAATAGCTGCTGCGTGGATCAACCTGCAGAATAATTTCTGCAAACTACAGTAAAAAGCTAATCCGAATATGTTCCATTTAAGACGCTTTCACGGGACTTATATTAACAAAAACAAGACAGAATCTTCCTTCACACAGCCATATCCCAAAGTACAATTGATAACATCACTAGAATAGAAGAAAATTTACAATATTTTGTGCCTAATCTGTTCCTTGTGGATAAAATGGATCAGGATGTTGGCCATTAAACACCTGGGTGTCACATTTGCAAAGTCCCAGAGCTAGAACGAGCCCGAGTGGCTGCACAGGTGCAAAACATGCGGCCATACAGGTAAATCCATGAGTTATTTGGTACATGTGAAGCAAAGGAAGCAAACCATGCCTGAAAACAGCTGATATCACGTGACTGAAACCAGTGCGCCAAACACAATGAATCACACTGCTCTGAATGAAATCATTATCACTGTTGAAACAATTTCAAACTAAAACTATTGCGCACAGTTTTGTGTTTTTACAGCCTCGCGGGGCAGAAGGGCAGTTCATTTCACTTACCATCGAAAATTGCCATTTCCCCATCTTTTTGTTGCTCTAAGGTTGAATAAATCCTCCTGGTTTTGACAGCGGTTAATTAAGGATTTAGCTCCGTCCGCCGACTGCTCACGTCACTATAAAAAACACCTGAAAGTCCCATTTTTCATAATTAAACCTGCCAAATAATAAATAAGGGGAAAGTCCTGTGATACTCGTTGTGGAGCGATGTCCTAACAGAGGAGAAAGCTGGGCAGAGATATAATTAAACAGGAGGAGGCTGGGCAGGGCCAAAGAGAGCGCGTGGGCGTGGCCAAGACTGTTGTCCAATAGGAGCGCAGATCATTCACGTCCTTATGAAGATTTAAATATCAAACAACTGGAAAAGTTATTGATAGTGATTATAATGTTAATGTTTGCATTAAAACCCTTAACACCTGGATAAAATTAAATTATCAACATAATTCAGACAAAGTTATGGGGGGGCAAAAACTTCATCCTGAAGAGAAATGGGTATTATTATGCCTGCTATAACTATTTTATATGCGTTTTTTGTTTGTTTTTTAGATTAATCTAGTTGGATTAGTTGGATTTTGTTTTTGTCACTACAATCTAAATGTTTAATTAAATTTAAAATACTTTGGAGTGTTTAATCTACAGTAATGTTTTATTATCACACGTTGTATGCTGTCCTGTTCCCGTGACCTTACCTCTCATGAGCCCCCTAAAGCTTTTAAATAAATGTATTGAGGTACATTTATGTGGCACTCAGATGTAAATGAAGAAGAACTCAAGTGCAGTGCAAGTCACTCGAATATGTACTTCAGCACAGTGTGATTATTTTGTCTTATAATAACCTATTGATATTCACAGCATAGGAAGTAGTTCAAACACCTGCTAACCACAATTTGTATGAAATACTTTTAAAGCCGCTACAAATATTGAACTTTGGCAGATTTTCTCAAAGAAGCGTCCCCTAACAACGGCTAATTCAGCATCCATCTTGCATCTTGTTTCTTCTTTGAGTTCTTTCCTGTCCCATTCTCATGGTCTACAACAAACAAACAATGCTGCTATCCATATTGCTGTTGCATGGATCACCTGCGTTGGTCAGAATATCTTATGTATTAAATTAATAAACACACAACTTAATTATTTAATGACAATTTAATGCTATTCTTTTCATTTAATAATCATCTGGTACCTTATGGAAAATAGAATAAAAGAACAAATTAGTTATTTTTAGAGATCCTCTTAGTGACTCATGTTTTCATGGGAAATGAGCTCCCCTTTACTTCCCTGTTATTTGAATCCTGGAAGTGCAGTCTCTCAGCCTTGAGACGCTCCTGGTTAATACAGTTCTAGGAATGTACATGAATGAATGTAACTATGCCATTAAATTAAGCTAGAAAGACACATTTTTAAGGTCAGAAAGTTACATGGTGCTACTTTAAGGCTTACTGCAACATAAAAAGTGTATTTAGGCTGTCGTTTATCTAGCATGTTTTTTTGTTGTTTTTTTTTTTTTGCATGAATCCGGTTTAATTCTTTTGTTGTTGATAAAAACTTACTTTTTTTAAAAATTCAATTAACTTGAAATCCAGAGAATTGTAGAACCAAGTTAATTGATCGAGTTTGTTTTTGTGATTGTTATAAATTTGAGTTATATACTTTACTTCCTGTGTTGTGTTTGCATGTAGACAACACTGTAATGTTCTCTTTTGTTTGAGGTGGTACCATGCCACAACCACCACTAGCATTAGTTTATTAGTAGAAAAAGTGGGTGAAGCATGGTTGAAAAATGACACGTACTTTGCTTAATACTGTATCTACATCAGGGCTACTCAATTCGAACCCATAAGAGCTATAGTCCTGCAGGCTTGTGATGTTAACCGACTCAAATTATTGAGTCATTGTGCAGAACTTCATCGCCTGTTGGATCCATTTAATATGAGCCAGATGTGTTGGAGCAGGGAAACATTGAAAACCTGCCGGAGTATTTCACTCCTGCTTTGAAGACTAAAGTTACATATTAAAATTTACCTCTAAAAAAAACATTATTCAAGTAATATAAATAAAATGCAAATATGAATTTACTTTTGGAGAAACCAAATATTTAATTTGGAACAACTTTGAAGTAGACTTTCCATGAAACTGAGTCAGCGGGATTCAGATTCTTTGTTTGAAAGAAACTATATGACTTTATATGAAGTAAAAAAAACAAACAGTTTAAACTAAATTAATTATTTACACTCAGTCAATGCAAAAATATTAGGTGTGACAGATTACCTTCAAAATCCTGCTGTTAGTTTACAAAGCACTGAATGGTTTAGGGCCAAAATACATTCAGGAACTTCTGGTTCGTT
>JBBBVU010000004.1:29045628-29074396 GCA_037177055.1 Atherinosoma microstoma
GTTTTGCAGCCAGCACCTAGTGGAGGAGGGGGGAACTGCAATTTTTGGCACTTCCGCATAGGCTTCTCATTTCTAAGCTGGAGGTTAGCCCTTGGTTTTTAGGGATAGCATAAGGAAACTGCATGTTATAAGAAAAAGTCTAAGTTATATTTTTGCTACACAGCAAATGAAAAGTTAAAAGTAAAATCATTTTTATAATATGAACCATTAAACAATTGCTCATCATCTGAACATTTACTTTCATCAGCCATGTTTTCCAAAGATATAATATCAATAACGCCACAACTTTCCCACTGTGTTCCACCAAAAGAGTGAATTTTATCTGTCAGGAACTTTTATTTCATCCATTTAGTGTACAATACATGAATGCACAAGATGAGCTGTGAGGCACTAGTCTGTTAAGCACTAGTCTGCTAACTTAAGCTTACATGATCATGCCGGCATGCAGTCAATGAATCGCAAGGCGTGTTGTTGGTTTAGAATCACATTTTCAGATTTGCTTAGACATCTTGAAACAGAGCAGTATGTAAATAAGACCAGCTCTATAGGGAATGCCACTAAATTAACATATGGTGGGTGATATGTGAAACCAGAATGTGGGAGATAAGCAAACAGATGTTAAGAAGCTTGCATGGAGCAGAATGCAAAAGACATAATGATGCCAAAAAGATGCTAATTACTTCAAGATGTAATCTAGCAAGATTTAGCAACTTCTTTCCCCTAAAAAGCAGACAAGTTAAAGAAACGTGCTCATCTTTGCCTGCTTTGAACTATGCTAAATAATCTGGTTGAGCTAAAAACATTTAAACAGATGTGTTCTTCTTATGAACAGGCTGCCAAATATCAAGGCTTTCTTCCTGAAATCTGTCTACCTTAGTCTTTTCTTTTTTTATATATATATACTTTAGTACTTTAGATGTTGTAGAAATGATCATTCTCATCGGAGTAGCTAGGTTTCCTCAAGTAGCTCATTAGTCATCCTCCAAAGGCCCCAATGGTAAAAACCCAAAGGGGTTCAGGTTCAAATGCGATTATGAATGTCTGCCAATGACCTTACAGCTGTATTCAGAGGAATCCTGAAATATTCTCTGCATGGACTGGAATACTGGAGTGGGGTGGGTGCGGGTGAGTAAAAGAGTGTGATGATGTCATGACTGATGTGATTCTCTAATGGGCCCTGAGGGGGTATTAGATGAACCTCTTCCTGCCTACCTTAATGGGTTAGTGGCTGCCGTGGTCGTGCACATCTGTGCAGATGAAGATGAGGAGAGTACATTCGGTCTTCTGTGCTATTATTACTTATCAGTATCCTAGTTGATCTTTTTTGTAGATGTTAGATAAAGATGATTCATTCAATAGCCATACAGGACAGGCTCAGTGACTGTGTCTACTACTGTCAAGAAGGTGTGACAGCCTAAAAAAAACTTGCTGTAGACATTAATGAGGTCACTGGCTGACATACTTCTTTTTTTTTTTTTGTAAGGGAAAATGAGGTGAAACGTTTTTTTCTCTTTTTTTAACTGGTTGTTCCTCTACTTGAACCTAACAGCAGGGGCTTGTTTAGATTTTCCAAACCAACCCACGTCAGATGACATGTAAATAATCACAAAACATTTAGCAGAGCTGTCTCGATGCTGTCTCTGCGTGCAGTGTGTGTGTGTGGCAATAAATGAGTGTTTGCTGGCTTAATATTGACTGGAAGCCTCTTGACTGTGTCTGCTGTGTGGGTCGAACAGACAAGGCTGAACACAGTCCAGGCGGAGCAGGCAGCAGCCTGCCTACATGCATGAACACCAGCTTGAGGGCTGTGGTTGCCTCTCCAGGCCTGTATGCCTGTCCTCTCATGCAACAACACTAACATGGGGTATTACAGCAAGAAAAACAGTGGTTGTGAAAACTTCATGACTCAACAGTCTATATGAACAACAACCCAGCCCAGACACAAGAAGAGCAAACCAGGCAGCTATGAGATGATAACTTGTGGAAAAATATGATGTGTGACGGGTATAATGCTCAGCAATGAGTCATACGTCAGGCTGATATAGAAGACTTCCCCATGATATGGTGCATGTAAAGAGGATGTGTTCTACAGAAGAAACAAGCATCTGTTTACTCCATGTGTTTGCCTGTTTGTGAGATTTTGTGTGCATCTGAGAATGAAATGACCATATGCCAATCTTCAAACACCAAATGGTTTCACAGCCAAAGGGAGCACAATAAAGTAAATAAACAGTTCAAGTGTTGTGTTATGCAGAACAGAATAATGTGAAAGTGAAATTTAAGCTCTATCAAACACTCTTTTCTCTTAACTATCAACATATTTCTCTTAACTAGGATCAGTTTGTCAGTTTCATTAAGCCATACAATAATGAAGAACCAGGGGGTTTCATTAGGTGGTATTGTATGCTGTGGCAACACAACCTACAGCCACTGATTTACAGCATGTAGCCTCCATTCAGTGTGTTTACTAAAATGAAAAATAAATATATAGATATATGAAAAATCAACTTTATGAGATATTTTTTAGGAATTGAATAAACATAATCTCATTTTAAAAATTGACCCGGCTGCGGAGGATGAGGATGCATCCGGATCTGCATAAGATCCATGAGGTCCACACCCATCCATCCATTGCAGTCATTGTTTCCATTTCTTCGCCCCATTTAAGAGAAAACAAAACAAAGATCGTAGATAAAACAGTGCCACAAAGCTTCTCTTACCGTATTTGGGGTCTGGGTTTTTCTCCTCCAGCTCCATTCTCACGGCACAGCTCGGCTCCTACTGATCAGACCTTAGACAGGACAGTTACCATGGAAATGTCGCGGCAAAAGACATCAATAACACTGACCGACTGCTGCTAACGTTACGGTGGAGAGACCATCCCAAATCGAACGTGTAAGCGGCGCATTCCATTCTAACGGAAAGGAGAGGCAGCCAATGAGAGATCTGGAGCTGAAAACTGACAGCTTCCTCAGCCAATCAGGAAGCCCTAAGTGGAGCAAGCCATTTCTCACTTTTACTGCAATGGAATGTGAACAGTATGAAGACTAGTGTGTTTTTAATGGTCATAATGCATTTAGAAAACTCTTCAAAATGTAAAAAAAAAAAAAAAAAAAAGAAAGACAAAATTTTATATCAAATGCAACATTTACTTTCAAAACCAAAGATACTGAAAAAAACTGAAAAATCTGTTTATTAAGGGACATTTACTTGATTTATATGCAAAATATCGCTTCACAGCATTTTATTCAGACTTATATTTCTAAACATCATACTGCTATACAGCTATAGGCTTTACTTTAGTTTTTAATCAAACTGGATCTGGTAAATTTCTCAATTGGCTTTATAGCAGTGAATGGTTATCGCATCACCATTTAAGTATATTGTTATATTACATGACAAATAACAGAATAAACAAGCTTTTAAAAACATAGGCTGTTATTTAACAGATTAACTTAAAGCTGGAAGCACATTTTTATGACAAGTACAAGTCAAACAGTGCAAAGAAAATCCTGCCAGGTTGTTCTTCTTTGTATGACTCCATGCAGCTCAAACAGACACTAAAGCAACTCTGATGTAAAACAAACATGCCGACCTTCCTACAGAGGTGAAATAATCATTGAAAAGACAAACAGATGATCACATATCTATATACGCCTCATTTTGCTGAGACTATCAGGTGCTAAAGTGTCATGTGCGAGTTTCTTTGAAAAGCAATGAATAATTTAAAAGTATGAAATGTAATCAGGTGGATTTAGGAATGAGGTTCCATCCTTTATCCTATAAAATAACAGCTGTTATGTTTAAGAAACAGCTACTGTAAATGAATGTTGCAAAGCTTCATTTGTCTTTCTTTTTATCTTCAATTCTACTAATTGATTTTAATTCATTTACTTATCGTCATTTCTCTTTCAAACAAGCTAAACTGTGAGCTCTGTTGTATTATCATTACAATGTTTTGTTTTATTGATTTAATTTATTATTGTTTTCTGTGCTTCTGTTTTTTTTTATTTTTATTTTTTACATATCTGGTTCCATAAATTAAATTTATAAACTAAACTTGTTGAAGTTGCCTCCCTGTAAGGTCTATGTCTGTGAATGCCTTTGTAATGTCGATTATAAAACGTTATTTGCAGACTTGAAATTCTGCACTATTCCTTAAATTAGCGGCCAATGAGCTGGAAGGCGGTGAGCTGACACCCTCCTCACACCCACCGCTTGCATCTATCCATAAACGCCATTTTGACTTTGGAAATGAGTTAACAATTTTATTTCAAAGTCTGCAATAAATGAAAATAAACACAGAAACAGCCCTTAATATTCCCCACAAGGTAAACTCACCGAGGACATACTCTCGCACTGTTTCAACTTATGCTTAAGTTACTGTTTATTATTGAATAACTCAGAAGTTGCGCAACTTCTGTTCCTGCTCTCCCCCCACCTCCCATAGCCGAAGAGTTCTCACGTCACGTGACGGGTTTTACGTAAAGCTGTGACGTTTCGCCAGCAGAAGTGTTACTTAAGCAACTTTTACAGCTCAGTCCCTGTTGAAGAGATATCGGATCATCACTTATCCTAAATTCACCCAGAAGGAAAAAAGGTATTACAGATAAGTGTTTACAACGTCTTACTGACATTTGGGTTTTGGTTTTAGATTATTTGCAGTGCACGAAATGTTTGTTTAGAGGACAGCATGTTTGTGGACTGCTGATAACATATTAGATCTAATATCGACCAAACTGAATCAGAGGATAAAGATTTGATATGTTACAGCTCAGAAAAGCAGTTCCAAACTCAAATAGCTGCTTTCATAACAGTGAAATCTTAAATATATTTATGTGTGTGTGTGTGTGTGTGTGTGTTTGGTTTGTTGTTTTAAGCTACTTAATGTGACTAAACAAGATTTTTTCGATAATATTTCCTCCCTGTTTTCCCTCTTTGCGCAGTAAACACATCATGGCTCTCAGAGGTGCATTCACACGCCTGCTCACCAACAGCCACAAATGTGTTGCTGTAACTGCAGCCAGATCACAGGGCACAGCTGCTACAGTAACAAAAGGTACTTAAGATATCCTTCATTTCATTTGCAATGAGTGGTAAGATAAAGCTTAGTGATAGTAATTGGGGAAATACTTAAAAGACTATTTCTAAACCAGATTTGTTTGCCTCTTATGGTGTGTAATCCACTTTAACTTGGTGTCCCCTCAGATGCAGAAGAAGTCAAAAAACCAGCTAAAGCACGTAAGTACAGTTTTATTCCGTCCAGATTCACTCGCGTGTTGTTTTGCTGCCCGTGAGGGTGACATAACCACTGTATGTGCACTTTTTCTGACCCTCAGCCAAGGTTGTATTCAACTGGCAGGACGGTTTGGAACTGGAGGGTCAGCTGACAGAGGAGGAGATCATGATCCGAGACACTTTCCGCAACTACTGCCAAGAAAAGCTCATGCCCCGCATCCTCATGGCCAACAGACATGAGCGTGAGCATAACACGGTTATTATGGAGTGAAACTGTTCAATTAATTCTTACGTTTTACTTTCTTACTCACTCCCTAGTTTCTTCTTTCTTTTTTTTTAACTTTCCCAACATGCACCATGCCACAGACTTCCACCGTGAGATTGTGTCAGAAATGGGAGAGCTGGGTGTCCTTGGCCCGACTATTAAAGGTAAAATAAAAAGGGATGAATAATTCCCCTGTTATTCTCTTCGAATCTTCATGTGCCCTTTAACTAAGTCTAATTTCTCTGCTTCCGTAAAATGCTAAATATCCTGCGTTTTTATCACGTTTGAGGTAACATTTAAAAAAAAAAATCTGTTTCCTGCTGCAGGGTACGGCTGTGCAGGCACCAGTTATGTGGCATACGGTTTAATCGCCAGAGAGGTTGAGCGAGTGGACAGCGGATATCGGTCTGTCATGAGCGTCCAGTCCTCACTCGTCATGTACCCGATCTATGCCTACGGCACAGATGCTCAGAAGGAAAAATACCTGCCCCGGCTTGGTAAGTACGACCTTTTTCTCCAATTTCTCCTGACACTTTAGATAGTAAACCGATTTATTCATGAAAACTTAACTTCAATCTAATGTGTTGTTCATTTGTTCTGCAGCTCGGGGAGAGATTGTGGGCTGCTTTGGTTTGACAGAGCCAAACCACGGCAGTGATCCCAGCAGCATGGAGACGAGGGCCAAGTACAACCCGTCCAGCGGAACCTTCACAATCAGTGGAGCCAAAACCTGGTATGTCTGGTTAATTGAAGACTAACGATATAAACAGAAAAAATAACCTTGAAAAACTGACAATGTAAAATAGTTTTCCGACAAAACAAAACGTTTTTTTACAAAATCTTGGTCCTTACAGAGACGTTTTATTAGGAACACAAGCTGGTTCAACTCATCTGTTCCCAATATTCCTTTATTTAAGATCCTAAAAACTCTCACCATTTATATTACTTTTCAGATATCTTGTTTTTATATATGAAACATATTCAAACAAAGGAAAGATTCCGGATCATTCTTTGTCCTGTTTTGAAATGAATTCAATAATCCAATCTAATCAGACAACTTTTTTTTTTTTTTTTAAATTGCTTTCTTTTCCCGCTGCTAGGATCACAAATTCCCCTGTGGCCGACATTGCCGTGGTCTGGGCCAGGTGTGAAGACGGCCGAGTTCGGGGATTCATCTTGGAGCGTGGAATGAAAGGTTTTACCACCCCCAAGATAGAGGGCAAGTTCTCACTGAGGGCTTCTGCCACTGGCATGATCGTGATGGATGAGGTAGAAGTTCCCAATGAGAACCTGCTGCCCCACGTCTCAGGTCTTGGAGTAAGTGTCTCTTCTTACTTCAGCAATTCACCATTGATGTTGTTGTGCATTAATATTAAAAGTCGACTGATCTGATCAGGGTCCCTTTGGTTGTCTGAACAATGCCCGCTATGGTATTGCCTGGGGAGCTCTGGGAGCTGCCGAGTTCTGCTTCCACGCTGCACGACAGTACACTCTCGACAGGTACATGATGTTTTGTCCACAGTATGTTTGCAAATATGAAGGTCAGGTGACCTCTACAAACATATAAGAACTTAATAATACAGCGAGGAGACTGACTTGCTGTCTTTCACTCAGAATCCAGTTCGGTGTGCCACTGGCCCGGAACCAGCTGATGCAGAAGAAGATGGCTGACATGCTGACAGAGATCACAATCGGCCTACAGTCATGTCTCGCACTTGGAAGACTTATTGATGAGAAAAAGTAAGTTGTCTCTTTCACAGCTGTGTTCAGGCTTCTTTGTTAGTTTCCATCATTACAAACGTGATAACAGCATCCCTTTGTTGACCCTCCTATGGTAACAGAGCAGCACCAGAGATGATCTCCATGCTGAAAAGAAATAGCTGTGGCAAGGCTCTAGACATCGCCAGACAATCCAGAGACATGCTGGGAGGAAATGGCATCTCAGATGAGTACCACATAATCCGTCATGTCATGAACCTGGAGGCCGTCAACACTTACGAAGGTAGGCACAGTTACAAAGATCCGCCACCAGGGGTCAGCAACACACAGAAAATTGTTGGCTGGCTTGTATTCATAGGGCCATATTTATGTTCATAGATGCACTTTTTTGTTCAAACGGTCATATTCAAGATTCAAGACAAGTGTATTGATCCCAAAAGGGCAATTCCTTTGTAGCTAACCTACATCCACATCACATATCAAAAATAAACAAAGGACTATATTAGCACCAGCAGTTCAAACGAACAAAAAATTGTAAGACTAGAATAAGTTAAAAACGAGGATTGTCCAAAAAAAATAAAGAAATCACAAAAATAATAATAAATAAAATAAAGTGAATAAAAGTCCAGGTTTAAATATCCCTTGATGAAAAGACTACTGTCAGACTTAAGTAGCCTGATGACTGAAGGGATAACATGGGAGCATGGCAGCGGCAACTGGAAGGCATCATCACAAACTCATCAACCATAATGTGACAGGGTTGCCTCATGATGTTCTTTATATATTTTTTTTACCTGAGACTCAAATTCAACTCAAATCTCCAAGTTTGACTTATTATTTTATTTGAATAGATCCCAACAATGTTTTTTAGGCTGTTCCTGTCTTTATGAGTCCATAAAACCAAGAGATAAAAGTACAAGTAAAATGACTTTCAATAAATAAACATTCTAAAGTGCACAAACATCACGCTATTACATATTCATTTTCATAGGGCCATATTTAATAGTGGCAAAAAATGCCTAATTATTGCTAAATTACTATAAATATGTTTTCTTACTGCTAAAGAGGAGCTTTGGAAAATCCCAAATCAGTTTCAAAGCAAAGCAATGCAATGACCTTAACAAACAATTTAACAAAACCTTCATATGTGAACAGCTTGTTTATGATGCTTTTTATTCCCATTTTTTTCATAGGAACTCATGACATTCATGCCTTGATCCTGGGAAGAGCAATCACTGGACTGCAGTCCTTCACTGTTGAAAAGTAAACGTTGTTGACCAAACTCTCAATACAGATGTCATGTGGAATCTGTATAAACATAACAGTTTTAAAAAAAAATTACCTCATGTGCAGTGCCTGGTTTATGGACAAATACTTGATCACATTTATGTGATCCTACGTCTTTACTGAACACTTAAGGTCAACCTAACAAAGCATTTGGTCCAATCCGATGTCTATACTGTAAAAATAAAATCTTTGAACTGTACCTGTATTAAATTGTAATTTGTGTTGTTTTGAACTGGGATATTTTGTGATAATTTGATGTGTAAATAAAGGGTCTGATGAGTGGGAAGATGTGATTGTGTCTCCACTGTATCAGCTGTCTTTAAAATGAATACCATGTTAAGTAGGTTGCTATCAGTGTAAAGAGTCCCATACCATGCTGTATCTTTCAGATCAGAGAAAAATAATTAAGGTTACACTGTTTTTGTTTATAGTAATTTTATTTATTGAACATAGAGAAAACATGAATTCAGCTTTAGCGGTATTATGCAGATGCAATTATAAAGTGCTGACCTGAAACCAAAAGCAGAGTCAAGCAAGGAGGAAGCCAACAGGATTAACGGTAACTTTGATATTTTAACAAAAACATAAATTTAGTCTTTTATATAATAAAGCAATGAACAAGCTAATTTGTTTTTGACAACAAAAGCAACTAGTACACTTAGTAATAAGTATATCACGGCTCTCATCACCGGCTAATATCCAGACCCTCTCTGAGACGTGCCAAGGCCTGATTGGCCTCCAGGAGCTCACAGTTCAGCTTAGAGCAGCTTTCCAGCACCTCTGACAGCTCCTGTAGCTTCACCTGCATCTCATCACTGTTTTCCTCATAGATGGTGTACATGTGCTCCTTCAATTGCTGGCACATCTCCTTCACCTGAGGAGGATGAAAAATAATCAGACCAAGGCGAGGCAAGTTTATTTGTACATCACATTTCATGTACGGGACGATTCAGAGTGCTTCACATAAAACATTAAAAGCATTACGGCGGGCTGCAGAGGAAGCATAAAAAAAAATACATTAAAAGAAATTAAATAAAGACAGAAAATGTAAAATAAAATTAGATAAATGCAAGAAACAAAAGTTGTAGTGTGAGGAATTTTCAGTTGTTTTGATAAAAGGCAGCAGCAAATAGAAAAGCTTCTGACCTTGATTTAAAACTGCTGACAGGGAGACCTTTAAGGACAGAGTTACAGTAGTCTAGTCCACTAAAGATAAATGCATAAATCCTTCTGAGACATCAGTCCTTTAATCCTCCTTATGTTCTTTAAGTGATAACAGGTTGACTTCACGCCGAAATTCAGGTCTGAGTCTACTCCCATATTTCTGGCTTGGTAGGTGGCTTTTAACATCACTGTTTGAAGCAGAGTGCTTACTTTTAATCTCTCTTTAAGTTCTGGCACATCCAATCTTTAATTTGATCCAGGCATTTGATTACTGTTTCGATTGAACTATAGTTTCCAGGTGAAGTTTGGACACACCCATTAAATCCAGTAAGAAAGTGTGTCCAAACCTTTGACTGGTAGTGTGGATGTCCCGACTCCAGGAATATCTACATGCAGGGGCAAGGGAGCGTGCAAGATACAAAATGTAAAATTAAAAAAATAAATAAAATCATTACACTGACTAGGGCCAGACTTATAAAATCAATTTGTACCTTCTGTACTATTTTCTCCTGAAAGCTATCCATGACTTCCTGGTCACTGGTGCGGCTATGGTTAATTTTTTCCACCATGTCCTGCGCTCTTCTGCTGATGGCATTTATGCTTGCACTGCAACAGATGTTGAATCAAATAACAGCATGAAAAAACCCTGAATTTACTGGATGTTTTGTAACAGTAGTTATTAATCATGATCTTAAGTTCAGTTTCTTTACCTGCTCTGCTGGTCTTGAATGTCATTTATGGTCACATTTAAGGAATCGTCTCTTGATGAATTGCCATGTGTATCTTCTGACTATATTGTGTTGACAAGCAAAATGTAAGAAATTTTTCCACCTCTACTTTTGTTAAAAGTAGAATTTTGGCACCTACAATGCCCATGAAATTAGTTTTTAAAACCCTGAAATAAGATGCACAGTCTTTTCAGCTAATGCAGAGGTATAGTTTATCCTGTGTATTCAACATTTAACCATTAATGCTTATTATGACTTCTAAATTCAACTTATTTAGCCTTTTCTTTTTCAGTTATGAACATACCCATATCCTGTGTAACTTTTCTATTGAACTGTACTCCCACAGGCTAACATGCTGCTCCTGAATTTGAGGTAACTGCATTTTAATTTTCATTATATGATCAGAAATTACCATCTGTGACTCTTCTTGAACTTTCTGAGGAGTGGACTGGGACGTAGATGGTAGGTCATCAAACATAAAATCCATTCTGGTCTCTCTGAGTCAGTAGAGCAGCTTCTGAAATGAATGTTTAAATGAATGATATATATATATATATATATATAAAAAAAAAGATAAATAATAAAAATGAAAACTTGGAGTGCATGATATTGGATTTTTAGCGGATATCCGACATGCCGATATTTTACAACTCATTTGAATGAATGAATGAATGAATGAATGAATTATACTTTCTGAGGAGTAAAAAAAAAGCTGTACATTGTGTAATATTCCCTCCTTGTGCAAAATAAAAAAAATATTTCAACTTGGATCATGTACAACACGTCACATTGAATCTTGACATTTATTTTTAAACAAACCAAATAGGACATGTACATCCTATCCTACTTAAGACTTAAGGCTGTTATTTTATTGGTTAATTATATCAGCGGATTGGCCTATATCCGATATTTAATTTTGAAGCCGAACTTGGCCTTAACCAATATGGTAAAGATATTTTGTGCATCTTTAATGAAAACAAATTCAAAAAGCTTTTTATTAAAAGCTTTAATAAAATTAACTTAAATACTAAACTGTACTTCAAGCACCCAACGTAATTGTACCAATAGTAATGTCAATTAAATATTATCATCTCTTTTTTTTTTTAAATGACCGAGATGAGTCCAACTATTAAGTAGGTATTGTTGCCTCTGGCCCAGAACTTGTCCTATCATTACATTGTGTTAAATATCTTTACATCAGCATAACTTGATTAAAATAGTAGTTTTGTCTTTCTTTTTTAAACTAAGCTATGGCAATTCCTTTGCTCAGTATTTGATAAGACCTACTATATTTTGTATGGGAAAATGTTCTTTGTAAACTGGTTTAAGCAATTGGACAGATGTAGTACAAAGTAAATTATTTTCCTCTAAATCTGTGGAATAAAAAAATGGGGGGATTCAAAACGTAAGGGCGGTAACAGATTACATGTCACTGAGATGATCTTCACATTTAAATACTCAAGTACCTCCATTGTATTCAAGTACTAAACGCATTCCATAACTCAATATCAGACCTATTAAACAAACAAACATCAACAAATATCTTTCGGAGAATGTATGGCAAATTTCTAAGTACAATATTTGGTTAGTTTAGTAGTAGTAGCCTATAATGACTCAGCTTTTACACCTAAGCTAGCAACAAATGTCCTAGCTTAAGCCTTAAGCTAACCTAACTGCCGGTATTTGTAACATGTAATTAGCTATAAAGTCAAAACCAGAAAGCAATAAATATATGAATAGTAAATAATGCACTGGAAACTAATTTCTACATTATTGCCTCAAGGGAAATATTTTTGTCTGTTTCAAGTTAAATTTAGCTAATTCTGCATTAGCGGGTAACAAAGTAATGAGTATCATTTTGCTAGCTGCAGCTATCTTCCTGCGGTTTTTCTTATAAATGAGGTTGTTTTCGTTTTTTCAATCCTGTTAGAAAGTTGGTGTTTGTTAAGTTTTTAGATGTATATCGTCTAATTTGAAGTTATTAGTATAAGTATAGAGATGGTCTCACCTGGCTAGCAGTTAATAAGTAAAGTGGCAGCACCACTAAAAACCTACTTTGCTGCGTCTCATAGATCTTCTTCTTCTTCTCTGTTTTTCCCCTTTTGAAAAATAAATAAATAATAAAAATACGGATTATAGATATACGATTTGAAATGTTAAATACATAGATAAATTATCTCAATAATATACTTATTAGTATTACAGTTTACAGACACAGCATTGGACAATTTGTACAATTAAACCAATGTCTATGGTTAATAAATGAATAAAAAAATAAGGTGCAAACAAGACAAAAGAGTTTTCAATAGGCTCTGATTGAGCAATGTATCCTGGAGAAAATCCTAATGTTTACACCTAACAATCTGACCTTCATATATGTATGGACTATTTTATTGCTCTATTGTTTTTATTGGTTTAACAAATTTTTCTTCAATATGGATTACTGCAGTAATGCAATTAGGCTATTTCCTGGAAACTTCATAAGTTGATTAGTATATTATCATTTGCGTGCACAGGTGTCATCAAGGCATATGTCAAGGAGCAGGTATTTTGAGGAATCTAACATGAGACAATTGTTTAATTCCACAGTTCAATTCTACTAATATTTAAGTAACATTAAACAGAAATGAAAAAAACTTTGGATAAGTTAGGGTGTCAACACTGTATTGTGTGTTTTTGTATGTGTGCATGTGTTGGGCGTTCTTACTGTGTATGAGCATTATAATGTTGCTGGCACTCACAAGATTGTTGGGGATTAAATGCTCTCTTACTCTGTGGGTTGGGATATGGCAGGAATGAGGTGCTGATTGATCGCCGTTGTGATCTAATGTAATCCCTCCCTTCCTCTCCCTCTGTCGCTCTGTCACTGCCCACACTGGATTAAGTCCGAACAGAGGACATAGTACATGCTGCTAGAAATGTCTTGATGTCTCTTCAAGTTGCCCATAAGAGCTTGGATTTAAGATAATATCATGATACTGAATTATGGAAAATGTAAAAACCTGGTCTTGACAGGTGGGTGAAATTATCGACAGGCTGTTTTATTTCACTTCTTAATGTGTGGCTCTCACAGTTCCTCTCTGCATTTAAGGAAGAGACTTTTCACCAAAGGGAAAACTTAAATTGGGATTTGTTTCGCACTGAGTACAATGGAGTAACTGCTCCTCAGTGGAAGAAGTGGAAGCTCTTACTTTGGAAATATGGAAAGCTTTAACAGCACATATGTACAAGGACAGAAATTCCAGAATTTGGCACAAAAGATGGACCCTCTGTACGAGCAGTACAAACCTCCTCCCAGGGACCTCATTCAACTACCCAAATCAGTTCTTTACCTCCTAATGGCTGCCCTGATTGTGGCTGCTGTGGCTTATGCTATCGTCGGTCACCTCATCAAAGATCTCATGCTGGATGTAACAGGTACATGACTGCACATAAGCTGTGCACCAGAATTCTTCTTGAGCTAAGCATTACTTAATCTGGCTTTTAGCTATGGGCTGTCTATTCTCTCACATTTATATAGTATAGCCTGATTTTTGTCATGTTATTTCTTGCCAAAACAGCAAATTAGAGTGTTTTTTTGTTGTTGTTTTTTTTTAAACTATGATAGGCTTTTAAGTTGAAAAAGAAAAAATGCTTTATTTCCTATTGTAGTTGTAGTTCAAATCACAAACGATAAAAAAAAAAAAAAAGGGGTCAAGGGGGTTGGTGAATTCAGGTTTTATAGCTACCAAGTCTGTGGTACCTGTACTGGGAGCAGGCTGTTTTCCTTATTAAAAGCCATACACTATCATTAGAAGGTTGTGTAGCATGGTGCATCAAATGAGGAGGTAAACTTCCATCAATACGACTGGAGTGGATACAACATTATTGAAATTTTTGTAGGTAGAATTGCAATTGAGAACTTGGAGAGCAGGTTCGGTAACACTGGTGTAGATTATTTTAAAGTGACGGATAATTTGGTTTTCGTCAGACAGAAGTTGGGGGGGGGGGGGGGATTTGAAACACTCAGAGCTCACTGGTCTCCCTTTTGGTCAAATAGCTGTGGATGTTTTATTGAACAGATTTAGTGCTGTTGTTCTGTCTGAAATCTAAAAAAAAAAAAAGGAAAGAAAATGAGAAGAGAGAAATGCGTAGAGATGATGGAGATAATTTACTGCCTTCTCATCTCTCCTCTTTTATCCATCAACAGACTGTTTGCTGGGCCCAGCTGATGATGAGCTTAAAAAAGATGGAGAGGTGGAAGGAGTCAACCCCCTTAACATGCCACCTGGCCTAAGCCACTCCCACCCAAATGCCTTCCATGTGTGGGACCAGGATGACATCATGATCCCCATGACGCCTGCACTTCACAGTCCGCTGAACAGCCCTATGATGTCCGTCATCCCTTACATTCCTTCGTTTTTCCCAACCTCCGTCGGCAGCCCTTCCTACAATTTGTCGCTCCCAAAGGAGAGCGATGCATGAAACAGTAAACGCTATTTATTCTTTTTATTTGGAAAGATGTTATAATAATCTTTAAAACCTGTTAGAAATTTTAACTTCCCAAATCTGACTGGACATGATAAACGCCAGTTTGCGTCGGTGGGTTTACTTCCTTTGGAGCAGCTATTGAGAGATGTTCACCAAGACAAGCACCAAACAGCCAATGTTTTCAGCACTGGAGTTCAAGCAGAGTATGGGATGCCTTCATCAGTTGTTTTTTCCCAATGAATTTGTGCCAAGTCAGCACAAGGATTATCTTTCTCCTGCCAAACTTCAACTGTTAACATCAATCGAATGTATCTAACATACCAGACATCAGATAAAGTTAAGTTTTGAAGAAGCTTTGACTGCATTAAACATACAATAATTGTCATGTATGATAAATGGCCAAGCAATGCTGTAGGCCAAAATCACATCTTACAGTTTTTACTAAACAATTATAAATGTATTGTACAATATGTTTTTAGATAATAGGTTCCCCAAAGAACAAATTAAAAAGAAAAAAAGTACCTCGGAAGAGGAACGTGATGAATTTTTAAATCAAATAAAGGCAAACATTGGTGTTCAAGATGATATTTGCTGACACAGTTCTACTTTGGCACTAAATATATCCCTGGCCCTGAGCAGGATCGGCCTAACTTGCAAGGATGAAGTTAATTCAATTAGTTCAGGTGACCACTTTAAGGTGATTGTGTAAAACCCTCTAAATGCTCCTAGATGAATCTAAAAATGGAAACTCTAAAAATAGTGTTATATAATCAAGATAAAAATGATCATAGCCACAATAAAAGTAATAAAGGTCAGTTTTTTTTTTACCATTTTGGAGGTCACAATGTGACATTTATTACAGAGGCACAAAAAGCACACGTCTCACAGCGTTATGGGATCAATATTGAATTAATATTTACTCAGATCATATCATTTAAACTCCTGAAATGTGTTTGTGTATATATATAAAGGAACTGCATTTTTAATGCAGCTCCTTCCTACTTGTCAGCATTAAATAATCCTCATTATTCAACACAAACCAACAGATTTCTGGGTTCATTTTGAGGATGATATTGACGGAGGTGCAGAAATGCAGGGACATTTAAAGCTTACAAAAGCTGTGCAGTCAAATATGCACATTTGTACAATATCAGGACTTGCATGTGATCTGATTTATTTATATTCCTTTTATTTTACCAGATTCTTCACTGTCTCATTCCACATTGTAATTATTTTCCATTATTATGGAAGAGCTCTTATTGAGCTGACATTGCTCATCCCATCTGTGAAATCCAGAGTGCCTGTATTTAGTGAGGGATGGAGATTAGGGAGAGAAGATTAGATGAGCAGCTTAGCCTATAAAACGTGCTTTCATTACTTTTGAGCTGTGGAATAAGACGATTGGACCACTGCAGCCCAATATCCGAGGCTGAACTTCACAATGTTACCTTGTTACTCTCAATGTATACGAAACGACTGTATATTTTTGACAGTTTCCTAACAAATAATTTAAGTAAGGGATAATGCCCAACCAGGTGTCCATTATCAGAAAATAATGGACGACGCGGAGGGGTTAACTGTCCGATGCGAAGCGGAGTGTACACCCTGTAGCCAATCAGAATCGAGTATTCACCCAGACCATGGTATAAAGGATTTTAATTTATAGAAAAATGCAGGATAATTTGTTTGCTCTAAGATGTGGTGGCATGTTTTATATACTGTGAGAGAAGATGAGCAACACTGACATATACAATATGATTTATTGGACATGAATTAGTCTTTAACAACCTGATAGGGGAAACATGTGGATGTCTAGCTGAGTGTTAAGGAAATACAAAGAAGGTACTTAAAACCAACAAAATTTGGTGGCAAGTTGGGACAAAAGCTCCATTTTTATACAAGTAGCAGCACTTTGTGACAGCAGCTCTTGTTTTAAAAAGGAAATGCTTTGACACTGATGGATGGTTGCTTGATAGCCACTTAAAACGAAAATGAAGTTCCCTTTTCTTCCTAAATGGTGGAAAGGTATTTAAAAAAATCACCTGTGTTTTGAGACAGACTTGACTTGAACTCATTGCGTGCCGTTTTCATCATAGTAACCGGATTCCTAATTGCATTTCCACAGTTCTCAGAGCTCTTAACTCCACATTGACGCTGACGGAGATGTACGTGGGGCTCAGGATCTCAACAACTGGAGTGGATGGGTTAGGATTTAATGTAGAGCCAATAAAGACTTAAAGAAGGTCAGGTTGTACGGAGGTTGTTGAGTACAGAATGTGAGAAAGTTCTCCACAGAGCCATGAAAGGATGAAATCGTGTCATTACTTTCCACATGTATTTGGTTTTATCGGCTGAGTCCGGTCTAAAAACTCTCGTTCGTTGTTGATAATGGAGTTAGAACGAAGCTGGGCCAAGGTCAAAGTCCCCATGAAATTGAAATGGACATTGAAGTGGAACACAGTGCAACACTTATAACACCAGTATCTGGCCCAACAAGTGCCGTCTACCTTGTCATTATCTAGAAAATGAATAAAAAGTCTGATGACTCCACCAACATGTGCGTATTTTTGGGTTAAATTAAAAACTTTTTTTGCAAAGCTGGTATGAAATGACTTATGAGACTATTATTGCTGCCTTTTGGAGCAGATGCCTTTTTAAGGATCTTCTACGTTATATTTGAAATTGGTTCTTGACATTGCCATAGATCCGACTGCTTATAAACTGTCTTTCATCCATGCTCACCAGAGGCAAGAGGCATTTTAGGATTAGCTGTTCTCTGTATTTTGAGGCTGAACATGTGAGCACAGGATTACTGCCATGCAGATTTGTACATTTGGCAGCAAGTGGTAAAGTATGAAATATGCAGCCTGATTTCAATTACCAGGGGACTGAAGGTTCAGTGGTTGGGATGAAAAAAAGGTGGAATAAATAAGAAGTTGCATGAAACAGTGCATCAGAAAGATCAAGGCCAGATAGCTCAATATGTTAGAGAGGGTGGATGGCATAATAGAGTACATCAGGACAAACCAGAAATACTTGATCTTTTGTTATTCATAAGTGAATGAAAATTAGCTTCATTATGTGAGCTTATTCTGATTGTCAGTTTGTTTTTGACCTACTCTTCCTCACTTGTCGGTATAGGTTCAAATACTTCATCATGTTCACTGGAATTTCTTGTGTGGCTTCAAACTCTGTCATGAAAATGCTCCTTTAAAGAGAAGAAAGAGAAAAATACAAGTAAGCTATTTCACGCGAAGTGAATATAAACTGTACTCCACTGGATTGAAACTATTTTAAGAAAGAATAACAAAGTTAAAGAATTAAACAAAGAGCATTGCAATATTTTAAAGGAGCTACTGCAGAGGTTTAAAGCCTGAAATGGAAATCTAAAACATCAGAAGGAAGGATAGTAAATTAGGGATAGTAAGTTTTTTCTCTCTCTCTTATTTACTATTAATTTATGGTGGATAAATGTGCCTCTTCACTTTAGTTAAGCTGCCCTTTGTTTCTGTTTACCCTATGCAGCTTGAAATGGCTGTGTATGGGGGGGGGTTTAGAGCTTCTTTGATAAAAACATATGCCTGCTGTGGCCAAAAATCTCGCTATATGAAAACAATGAAAACTGATAAAAATGACCAAGTCTGACTTTGCAGCGGCAAGGGGAGCTTCATATTCAGATTATACGACTTTGAATGGTTCTCATTTTCATATTCGTATACATTTTTCACACTTTAAAATCCATTTAGGAGAGAGAATAAATTAGAAATAATGTTTAGAAAAAAGAAGCAACCATTGAGCAACCATTGTTTGTAGGATTTCAAGCCGTGACTATGCAGCCATTCTTCCTAGGCTTCCTAGGCTTTTCATAGGTACATAGGTACACACATACATAGGTTAAAAAAAAAAACAAAAAAAAACCAACAACCCCAAAACACTGCTGACCCTTAAAAGAGAAACACAATTTCTAAAGGATGTTTTGTAACTCACTGGCCCTTTATATGCCCAATATTTAAACTCTTCGACTTATTCAATTTCTCTATGATCAGTAAAATCATAACACATTCCACAGCTGGTTATAGGCCAAACCAAAGCTCAGGTCTTAGGAGGTTAAGCTACTAAACTCCAGCCATTTGTCTGCGGAGTAATCCTTCGCCTTGTTGCGATTCTGCTGAAACATAAATAATAGCATCATCTGCCTACATTTGGCTCTGAAGGTCTGAACAACTATTTGGCAACTCATTCATATATATAAAAAAAAATAAAGAGCAATAGCCATAAAACCTTGTGGCATACCCATTTAACTGTCTTGAAAGATTGATATTGATTCTCTTGTGAACTATGTTGTAAAGAAAAAGAAACACTTAAATCCTGATGTCCTGATGAAGGAGAAATGAGTCACTTACTGTAAAGTAGCATCTTTATTGGATTATTTCTAATCACCAGTAACAGAAAGAATATGCCACCTGTCCAGGTTTTCTTGAGATCTACTGTGGATTTGAATAAGTCAGGGGTTTTTCATGAACCTCACCTGTCCTTTACCCTCAGATTACCTCAGTGAACTTCTTAAGTATTAACTAAGATCTGTCAGTCCAGCTCTCAGTCTGACAAAGCATTACACCAATAGACTGTAATTCATCCTAATTGGATCTGGATAGCCCCCACCTACAGTCAGTAACCTTTTAATAGCCTGCATCACACATCACATGATAGAATAAGAAAATATAGTGTTTTGACAGGTACAGGAACATTTATGGAAGCTATGAAGCAACAAATAAAATTAACATGTAAATTACATATTTTCATTTTCTATGTGTAAAATTTAAATGAGATTTTATTTGTTGAGTATGGAAGATTATATCTTCAACACATTAGCAAAAGACAGGATAAATGAATAATAAAAAAATAAAAATATATTTTTAAAAACAGCTGGTTCTGAGTCTCTGCTTCCCTCCCAGGTTAATTGTCATTGGTTGGCTGAGTTTATTGTGGATGCAGTCAGTACCAATCCGCTGTCATCCAGGCTAATCCCATGTTGGCATGGCCAGGTCGTTCTCTGTGCAGCTGTAACTGCGAAAGACTTGTCCCATCTTGTCCTTCAACCGTCCTTGACATAATGAAACTTCTTCATATGCTGCGACAAAAAAGAAAAGAAAAACAAGGCTCAGTGACTATAAGAGCTGGCTGATCTTATGTTGATTATAATCAAGGTACATCAACAGAATTATGAGTTTATTGGCTCTTTAACTGGCTTTAGTTGTTTACAGTTTTATTTTCTTTCTTCAGGAACTCAATCAGGCTGAGATCACGATTGTCTCAGTTGAAGCAGAATTTTACATTATTTACTTTTAAGAAAAAAAAGTCATATTTCACAGGTAAGTTCTTCAACCTGCATCTTTTCAACAATTTTTTAAACTGTCACTCTTAGACATGTTTATTTTTGTTTCATTTGGTCGAAGTTTCTTTTGTTCAAGAGTCTATACTGATCCTGAGCCATCCACCACTGTTATCTTCTGTGAGATCCACGTCTTTCAATGCCCCCCCCCATGACACCAGATTTTGACCACCACAATGGTCCTTAATGGTTTACCTTCTCTATTTAGCTATTCCATGACCCTTCTGGGCCTTGAGCAGTGAAAACCAAATTCAACCAAGTACATATATCTACACATAAAAAATACCAAAAGGGGTCAATGTTCACTGGCATTTAAAAAGGCTTTCAGACAGAGATGCAAATTCAACCCAAAAGATCTTACACTGTATTCATAACTTTAAAGGCACAGTGTGTACAAATTACTGACATCTAGTGGTAAAGATGGGCAATGCAATGACTTCAAATACCAAGTTGAGAATGGATGGTGGCCATCAGTGGCCAAAATTCATCCAGACAAACATGTTTTCATCTGCGAGTGGTCTCAGGTGCTGTGATGACTGCACTACAGGCAAGTACTTCTAAATTGTTTACAGTCTTCCTCCATGTGCCTTTTAAAGGCCCACTATATAAACTTTTTTACCTTAAAACTCAGCTTTCCGGACTCATTTGATGACAGTGACATCTATGTGCATTTCTAGGGCCATGGCGGCACAGCGGTTGGAAAACAGCATTACAGAACTTTCACATCCGGGACACCGCCTGCCAAGTTTGGCTTTGCACATGCGTTACACGCTAGCACGCGAATGTAAACAAACCAGTTGTTTTGAACGCACGTCGGCAGATTCAGCAAAGAAACGTTTGAAGACAAAAGGAAGACAGGAAACTGAGGAGAGCCAAAGAAGAGCAATAGATAAGAGTCGAGAAAAGATTGTCTGGAGAGAGGTCACACTACAGGTAGGATCCAAGATGGATGCCAAATTAACCGTTGATAGAGGGCGCGTCAGAGAAAACATGATATAATGGGCCTTTAAGACATTACTTAACCCAAATGGTGCTTTAGCACCTAACAAAGCTGATACTGCAGTTTTAAAAGCTCAGAGAGTTCCGACTTCACAGAACTGACTATTGGAGGCGCCGCGATAATAGTGGCACAAGTTAGTGGGTCACCTGCACATACGTTAAATCAAAATTTCCCCTTCAGGGATCAAGAGTCAACTTTCACGTCGAGACAAGATTTTATGGACTGAAACTGGTGAAGAACATTGTCTGTCATGGTTACACAGCCTTCAAAAAAAACACTTAATCTTGTAGATTATGTTGACTTTGAACAGATGCCATCTCTTGGACAACTTCAAGGTGTCATCTACAACTGGCCTGAGCTCTTTCCGCATCATAAAAGGATGACCTACTTTGTATTAGGCAGGTGTATGATAAGGACCAAGAAAAGGTAAAAAAACAAAACTGCAACTAGACCCAGATAAAAAGGGCTACCTATTCCATGATTTCTTGCAGATAAAATCTACAGTTGGCTTTAAGGTTGTAATTTGGAAACAGCCGTCAACATTTGGTATGACCATTGAGACACATTTATAAAATATTATTTATTTAAATCATAGAAAGTCACATGTAAAAGTTGATTCTTTTAAAAATTTCAAGAGCATAATGCCAACACTTAAAAAAGAAAGAAAAAAAAAAAAAAGGAAAAAAAAAAAAAGCAGGATCAGCTGTAAATCAAAATTAATACTGCAGATTAACCCGGTTTGCAACAGACTACTGGAGCAGAAGTCAAGTCTATTTAAACTCCCTCTGGGAGAGGACAGTACGATAGAGAGAAGTGCCTTTCGCCTGGAAGAAGGTCAGGGTCATCTTGTTCTTCGCGACTTCTGCGTGAACGAAACCTCCGAGTGTTGAAGCTTGACCAGTGAAAAACTTCAACGAGCCTTTGGGAACGTGGTTCCAGTGTCGGACATCAGGGTCAAGGAAGTTTCCAGCTCCACTTACCACATAACCCACACCAGTCTCCTCAATATACTGTGGGGGGGGGAGGAAGAGAGAAACTATGAAAAAAGTGGCCCACAGATTGAGAACCAGAGATAAATAAGCCTCCTGAACAAACCTGTAGATTGTGGTCATGGCCACAGAGATAAGCCGTGACATTGTATTTAATAAGCAGAGGACGAAGCCTCTGCAGCAGACAGTCTGTGGGCCCGTGCTCAGACACAGACCACACAGGATAGTGGCCCGCCACCAACAGGAAGTCTGCCTTGGAGCGAGCCAGTCTCTCCTGCAGCCAGACCAGCTGACGATTGGCATCCACTGCACGCAGGGGTCCTCTGGGCTTCTCATCTATGTAGTCGTTAGAGTTCCCACACAGCATTACGGTGTCGAGCATGATGATGGTCAGAGTCTTATCCGTGCTGGGGATATGGAAATTCAGCTCGTAGTAGTAAGAGGGGAACTTCCTAAAAAGGGGGGGAAAAAAAATAAATAAAGTTTTAAGTTTACAGCTTTGAAATGACTGGTTTATTTGAAAATGTATAAACTGCTTACCATCTATCAGATTTATGAGTGTACTCAATCTGGGCTTTGACATTCCCTGCATGGTCATGATTACCAGCAAGAACATACCAAGGAACTCTGAGGGACTTTGCAGTATACACAGTCTCAAAGGTTTCCTTAAAAAAGTAAAAATAAAAATAAAGGGGAGGAGAGAGAGTCAGACAAACCAAGGTCATCATTACCTCCACAATACAGTTTTAAGAGTCATTTCATATTAGGTAGTACGCTTCACCAACCTGAAACCGAGGGGAATCCACACTATCCACACCTTTATAGTAGAAGTTATCACCAAGGGCCAGAATAAAGTCAGCTCCCATCTGCGCTGCTATTTTACTCATTTCTTGAGCTGTGGTCTTCTGCACAGCAGTGACATAGGGTGGGTAAGGCACTCCTCCCCAATCACCGACAGCCACAAACTTAATGGAGGTTCTGTTTCCTGGAGATAAAATAAAACCCAAAATCAGACAGAGAGTAGCGAGGCCTCAGTTATTATAGTGTTCCCATAAACTCTGTATACTCACGACCACTTTCACTCAGGTCTTGGAAAGCAGCAGGATAGCAGTAGGTCACAGGAATGGCAGCAATTAAGGTGGTTAAAAGAGTGAGTGCCATCTTTAAAAAAAAAACAGACAAAAAGATCTTCCGTAAAACAGCCGACCTGAACACAACTGAACAGAAAACAGGAACTACAGGAACAAAAGTGAAAGTCAGCCGTCACACGTTCAAATGGAAAAAAAAAACATGCTCAAACCAGCAACAGAAACCACTGCTCACCATATACACCTATGCTTCGCTTCTCACTCCTTGCCTCCAATTACATCAAGCAACATTATCTAGTTTTTTTTCATGCCTGGTGGTGACCTGTGATTGGCTGCAGCCAGACATTGACATGCCCCAGCTGGAGTTAATAGAAGCCAATCAATGTGACCTTGTTCATGTGGCAGGGAGGGTCAAAGGTCACCATTTCATGTTTGTCAGAGGAGCGTTACCTCTTTTAAATGGAAATGCATGAGCACACGAGCCAACTTCGTCACTCTTCATAGAGACATAAAAGTCAAACAGCTACAAATGAGTCCAAACAAAAAGACAAAAATAAACAGCGAGTGTGAAGGTGAGGCGTCTACAGAAAGATACAAATCTCAAACACACTTACGCCGATAACTGGAGAGACGTGCTCAGGATGACTCCGTCCTCACACCACTCTTCCTCCTCGTCTTATATCGGCGTTCCCGGAGGAGAGGCTGCAGGAGGAGCAGCCGCCGGCCACGCTACAGAGGCATGATCATTGTTCACACCCTGACTGACTCAGTGTTGGGGACGAAGGGGTCATCGGTGCCACATGTGATCCACAATGGTTATTATAGCTGGTGTCTAGACTCCACTTTTTCCACTTCAGTGTTAATCACTCTTTTCCTACTTCTTCCCCCCCCCCCTCTCATATTGTCCTCTCTTTTAGAGTAATCCCAAAATATATACTGTAGTTTATTTCAACAAGCTGCTGGACCCAAACGTGGGCATTTATATTACAGAATGCCGTTTTAATTCACATTTTCCTCAACGATCTTTTATATAAAACAACTCATCAATTCAAAGGTGGCCATTGTGAAGACTTTTTAAGGTCTCAAATATCCTTTTCAGACAAACTAAGGCAGACATCAGTGCACAATTTGTCCTCAGATGTAAGGATGATAAAGGAAGCATTTGATCTTTGAGTGATTAGACAAGTTTGACATGCTTTGTGAAACACATGGGGGCAGAAGTAATGGTGGAGCTTGTCTGATGCCGTCACAAACATCTCGGTTTACGGTCCAACCCTGTATCAATGTGTTAAAACTTACCAATTCCAACACTAAAAATAAAATAGCCCTGTAATCTGTTTAATTTAATCAGGTCTGCACCTTTTTAATGTGATGGCCTTAATTTCTACATTGCCCTAGTTTCCCCATATGGCCTCTAGTCTTCATTAGCCAAACAGCTGCCTGTTATACAACATTCAACCTAGACCAAAAGCTCATGTGCTACAGGAGCCATTCACGGCACGCGTGGGTGTAGAAAAATTACCCCAGTAACACTGATGTGATGAATAGCTTCGCCATTTTCAAGTGAAGATCAAGTCACAGCTTTAAATCATCCCGATGGCGGAACGTCTTTGACATTAGCCGTAAAGTGTCGAAGCTTTATCCTTCAAGGAATTACACCGCACTTCAACAACTACCGTTTTTGTCAAGGAAAGCAAACTGATGGGTCAGTTTTACACAAAAGACAAAGAAGAATTTAATGGGTTTTTCTTTTTTTAAAAGAAAGATTAGAGGATCTTTAATGAGAGGAAGAAATCTTAGTTCAAAACTACAAGCAGCTTTGAATCAGAATTATATTCTGCAAAAGAACAAATACACACAATTAAAAAACAAAGAACCCAAACAGAACACTTCTTTCAACACAGATGTGACGTAAGGTAACAGAAACAGACCGACGACTATCGCTTTGCCAGATGTCGAAACTTAACTGAGGTGACAAGTTTTATGGAAAACAAGTTGTTCCTTCACAGAAGTGGCATCTCAGGATCATCATCAAGGCTGAAGATTGTGATAAAAAACAACAATGTCAGGTGAGGGGGGGATCAGTAATTTGTGTTGTATCCAGAATACGAGGTCTGGTTTTGTCCTCCGAAGCCTTGGTACATGCCGTATCCCTGCTGATTCCCCCAGGACGACTGGTTCCCCCAGCCTGTGTAAAGGGAGCAAACCGTGAGGTATTATTTCATTTATCTGCAGCACCAACCGTGTTAAGAGGAAACTAAGGCTGTAAAGCTTTCTCAGTGGAAGCTTCTTTGTTGCCTTACCGTAATTATTATACCCATGTCCTCCGGTCACAGAACTGGGATACGCTGTGCTGTACATGGAGTAGTCTCCTCCTTGACCTTGGGTCAGCATTTTCTTCTTCTCGTCTCCATATCCGTAGCTGTACGGGCTCTCCTGATCCGCAGGAGGAGGCATTGAATGGTAGCTTTCTCCTTTAGAGCTGCTGGGGCTGGAGACGGGCAGTGAGGAGAAGGTGGAGCTGCTCTCGGGGTAAAAGGTGCCATATCCGGTGCTAACGCTTGATCCGGCGTCCGCTGTGCTTTTGCTTGTGGTGCTGGCTGCGTTGTTCCCGTACAGTTTATCTGAAAGACGGTGAAACAAAACATGAATAAATCAAATGCAATGCTGCAGACACGGTGTTGTTTTCATCAAGAGAGGTCTACAGCATATGATTTTGGGCTGTTGTCAAATTGTGCCCAAGCATGTTGATGCAGCAAAAAACATCAAAACCTGCAGGACTGCGGCCCCTTCGCCCCATCCCCAAAATAAAAAGGTCAAGGACAAAACACTTTCAGTAAACAGAATCACTTCCATTTCAATTTAGTTTGATCCCACACAGTTAATCAGTTCTGCTTATGCTAATCTCAGCAGTCTGTCTGTTGACATCACGCAGGCTGGGAGGACATTGAAGATATCCGATTCAGTTCTTAAGTTAAACATTGCATGTTCAGTCTTTGTTTTTTTTTCCCCCCAGCTCGAAATAATAAAAAGTGATGTGCGGTCTCTCGGGATCAGGATGCTGCTAGGAAAACAACAGCTCCAGGAGTGTACATAATAAATGTCACTGTGCCATCAAAACGAGTCAGAAACATGTACTTTTGAAGGCCAGAAAGTTACCTAGTGCCACTTTGAACAATTAAGAATCAATCGCGGTTCCCTCCAATGTATCCATCTGGTCCAACATGACTCAGTGTCAGGAAAGAGGTTTGATCACTTCACCCCTGAACTTGCCTCCATTTACTGACTCCATTTTGGATTTCAGATCAGTTCTTAAGTTTTTAACCTTGTCAAGATCTCCACATGTTTTTGTTTTTTATTGTTACAAGACATGTCTTGCGCACCATCTGCCATCACTGCTGAGCTGGGGATTTATATCTAAATCTAAAGAGCACTGCTTAAAGTCTCGGAAAGGCAAGGTCGGTAAGTATGTTCCACGTAGGACGGGGGTGTCCAGCTAAGATCCTCGAGGGCCACAATCCTGCAGGTTTTCGATGTCTCCCTGATCCAACACACCTGATTCAAATTAAATGGCTCTTCTCAACAGCTTGTTGTCAAGTTTTGCCCAAACCTGTTTACCCATCAATCTGATTCAGGTGCTGCAGCAGGAAACATCCAAAACCTGCAGAACAGCAGCCCTCAAGGACTGACTTTTGACACCCTGTAGAAGATTTGAAGGAACCAATCCTGACGATCAGGAGCTGAGGGAGCTGGAGGCCAGCTGATCATTGAATCTCTAATAAAGTTCAAATTCTATTAAGTTATGTTGCTTCTCTGACACTTTCCCCTGCACGCAGCTACGTACAATCCAGTTTCTTATTTGTAAGAATCACTCAAAAAATGTAGATCTTAATTATCCAACTAACACAAATGATCACTGCGAAGCGTAATGGAGACAGGGCCAGAGGAAAATACCGACAGATCCTGTTCACTGAATAAAGAGAAGGGTGTAGTATACTTACGATAGCCTGTTCCCGAGCTGCTGTCATAGCTGTAGTTTGCTGTGGAAATAAAAGAAATATTGTTTAGTTGATTTCCTGGTAGGCATGAACTGTTTAAAAGGAGCCTGCTGGCTAGGCTTTCACCTAGTTAGTGTAAAATTCCTTACTCTTGTTATAGCTGGGCCCCGAGGGAAACAGTTTGCCTCGGCCCCTGCCTCTGCCCCCTCTGTTGGGACCCCAGCCACGGGTCCCAGTGTCTGAAGGAATGCCGCGGATAGTGCCGAATCCTGGGATGTGCTATTCAGGAGGAGATGGTAGAACGTTTACAGTAAAGAGCTCTGAAGACAACATGTGGAAATAAACATTTTAAGGTTTGCTTGTTGAATGATTTACCATGTCGGTGTAGGTGACCTTCTTCTTCACGACATTTCTGTTGAGGCCGGAAGCTTCGCCGTCATCTGGGAACAGCTTCTCTAAAGCGGCCAGGGCTGCGTAGGCCTTTGCTTCTTTCTTAGTCGAGCCACTCCCTGTGAACTTCTGCCCGTCGACTTCCACCTGAGAGACGGGGGAAAAAAACAAAAACACATTTTAGCATTGTTGTTGCGACTGTTGCGTTTTAGCTCTGGACAGCTTTGATTCATTTCTCTGAAAGTACAGATCTAATAGGGATGTGAATCTGACATCAACTCACGATTCAATTCGATTCTGATTCTTGGGGTGACGATTCGATACTGTATCGATTCTCGATTCAAACCGATCTTGATTCACAAAAAATACTCTTTTAGTAACAAAGGATGCCAATTCCAGGATTTACTACATTCCTCTAAAAGCTAGAAGAAAGGTTTCAAGGATAACGAAGTTATTCAAAAATTCTAAATACACAGAAAGGTGACATTTATTTTTGCTTACCTTGCAAACTTGAACATTTCTTTGTCACTTAACAATAGCTTTGAAAGTAGTCTGTTAAACACTTTTAAGTCTTAAAATATCGATTATTGGAAATTTTGAATCAATTCAGAATCTTCATAAACAAGAATCTCAATTCTGATGTGAATATATTTTTTTCTGCACCCCCTAATATTTAATAATAATAATGATTATAACTTTTAATTTATTCATTCTAATTGGGAAATTAGCCTGTGCATTTAACCCATCTCTTGCACCAGAGAACTGTGGGATGCCATTGCCAAGGCAAGGCAAGTTTATTTGTATAGCACATTTCATGTACAGGACAATTCAAAGTGCTTTACATAAAACATTAGAAACATTACAGCAGGGTGCAGAAAGCATTAAGAAGAATTAAAGACAATGAAATAAAGAAACTCAGAGAAAATAGTATATATCACTTGTTATCATGTAAGGCTGCAAATGGAAAAGTTTTTAACCCTGATTTAAAACTGCTGAGAGTTTCAGCAGACCTGCAGGTTTCTGGGAGTTTGTTCCACATG
>JBBBVU010000004.1:29080159-29132615 GCA_037177055.1 Atherinosoma microstoma
TTTCTATATGAATCAACTCCACTTTATTTCTAAAACCCTTTAAAACAACCACAGGTGAAACAAAGTGCTGCACATAATTAAACAATAAGCATAATTTAAAAAAAATTTAAATTAAAGAATAAAATTTTTCAAATCAATTAAAACCAATTAATAAAACAAACCATAAAGCACTAAAACAGAAGCAGAGTCTCGTGCTGAGTTGAGAGCTTAATATACGGTCAGTGGTTGAAAACCATGGGGAAAAAAATTGTTTTAAGATGAGTTTTAAAAATGGATAGTGAGGAGGCCTGTCTTATGTGGAATGGGTAGCTCATTCCACAGTTTTGCAGCACCAATTGAAAAAAACTCTGTCCTCTCTGAACGTCCGTTTGGATCTCAGCATCTCCAGGAGGAGCAGGTAAGCTGACCTGAGGCACCGAGCACGAACTAAGTAAACATAGCAACTCATAGATTTATATTTATAGTCTTTATTTACATATTTTATTTTATCTGAACAATGAACCTTAGAAAAGGCCTAGGAATTAATAAGGTCTTACTACACCCTCTCAAACATGTCGGATGATGTTTTTTCTCTTTGTGTTGTGATCCTTTTGTTTCTGTGTTTTTGTTTCTTTGTCTGATTCACCATTTTAACTTCTTGTTCTAAAGATATCATTCATTCATATTCTGTATTTAACCAGGGACTGCAAAGTCATTTGTTGCACTCCTCGTTTGATATATATTTCACCACTTCCTGCACACTTGCATTGTTTACAGTCAGATGAAAAAGAAAGCGCAACCTCATTCAGTTCGAAGGTCTTATGTATCAAGAAAGAAAAATCTTTTGGTCCTAGGCAAGTCTTACTATTACTTAAATAAAAGCTCAGAAGAACAATGACACGTGACATATTACAGTGTGTCATTATTAGCATTAAACTGATTTGATAGCTTGTAAAACCACCTTTAGCAGCAGCAACTTGAAGCAGTTGCTTTCTGGATGATTAATCAGTCTCATATTGCTCTGGAGTCGTTTTGGACCACTTTTCTTTACAACATTGCTTCATCAGGGAGGTTTGCAGCATGTCAGTTTATGCACAGCTAACTTACTGTGGTCCTGCCACAGTATTTGAATCAGGTTGAGGTCTGGACTTTGGTTGGACCTACATGCAGCACTTTGATTCTTTCCTTTTTCAGTCATTCTGGTGCAGATTTGATGCTGTGCTTGAGATCTCTCTCCTGTTGCATGACCCAATTTTAGCCAAGCTTTGGCTGTTAGACACATAGCCTCACATATAACTCTAGAATACTTACACAGAGGAGTTTATGGTCGACTCAGTAACTGAAAGGTGTCCAGGTCCAAATCATCAGCCTTCCTCTTCCATGCTTGATAGTTGGTTTGAGATGCAGCGTTGTGCGTTACAGGCTAATGTCTCCACTTTGGCCAAAGCACATTGATCCAGAAGTCATATGACTTGTTTAGATACAACTTTGCACATCTAAGCTGTGCTGCTATGTTCTTTTCATAGAAAAGAGACTTTCTCGTGGTAACTCTTTAAACAAGAGGTAATTGTTCAGTCTTCTTCTAATTGTACATGAACTTTAACTTTAACTGAGGCCTGGAGAATCTCAGCTATAGATCTTAGGATCTTTGTAGTTTTTCAGGGCATTGCAAAGGTCTGACCCTGGGGTAAACTTACTGTGAGGTTGACTGAATAATCTTTATCTCCGTAGATTGATGGACTCCAAATGATTTGATTTAACCTTTTCCAGGTTGATGGGCAGCAGCACTTGTTAAGGTAATTGTTTTTGTCTTTCCTCCTTGATGTTGTGTTAACACACAACCAAATGCTCCAGACCAGCAACGTGCTAAGCTTCTGCTTTTAAAGAGGCGTTCACCTTAATGGTTAATTATTCAAGTGCATTTGATTAGCTGCACTTGGCTCTTACTTATTCTATTAATTCTAATAGGGGCAGGAGAGGAACGCTCTGCTTCTATATTTTGACTTTGTTTTAGTGAAATTTTCATCTGGACTGTATTTATTTGAATTTAACTCCTGGACGGGACCAAATGATCTTTTTAAAAGCCACATCCTGATCAATTAAACCATGAAATTTAAAGAGGATGCGCCTTAATTTTCACGACAGTTCAATCTAAAATACATTTGTTTGGCAGTATGCTGCTAATATCTAAGATGATGTGTTTATGGACATCTCTGTTTAACTTTGTTGACCCTCTTTAGGTTTTCAATTATTTCCCGCTGAGCACTGTTGTGTTGTCGAGACACTTGTAAAATACCCTTGCATGTTTAACAACTTTCTTAGCCATCAGGATCATTGATAAGCATTTCACAAAGTATCACGCTGTCATAATATACAGCATTACAGTTAGTATTTTGATTATTAGTAGTAACTGTACCTGGATTTAGGTTACATTGACTTTAACATCCATCCACTTGAGTTCTATACTACCTTAATCAATTTTTCGAAGGTGAAAGTTAACACCTGAGACACACAATGGCCAGGAGACAAACCAAACTGGTATGCCGCCCCGCTGACCACTAAAGCTTGAGTTCAGTTTAGATCAATAACTGCAGCCAAGTATTCAAAAAAAGCTTAAAACTCATGAAATGTTCTGCTGCTGTCTGTCAGTGCAACCACTTTTTATTATCTTAAATGCACTTAAGCAGAAGAAGCTTTGGCCTCTTTCGTCCAAAGCACACTTGGACATAATCTATTTCTTTTAACTCCTTCCTAAACTGTGTGGATTATATCTGCAGAAAAATCCCAGTAGTGTCTGGTTTCACAGGTCCTATGGAGCAGTGAGGAAAACTGGATCGATCAGTTTTACAAAGCTCAAACGGGACACTGATATCTTCTCCTGTTTTGCCTCAATAGACTTGAAACAGGTCTGGTTGGAGCCAACATAGTATATTGTTTTGACCCATGTGTCATTTTCTGCCTTGTGATGAAAATATGTGCAGATTATGTCTTTGTGTACACATTCACTTTGAATTTTAGCACCACCTTTGCAGCAATCCAGTAAATGCAACACTTAGGTCCCTTCTGTGTTGTTAGTCCTAGCACATATACCTACCCCATATAGCAGAAGAATTCCACCTAATCTGGGCTACTTTTGGCACCTACGGCTTAGTTATGGCACTCACAAGTGTTATGTAGGTCAGCTGTGATCTGGGCCTAATTTGGGCTGCATCAAATATTGTGAAGGGCAGGCTTGTCCCAAAGAAAACGTAGGTTTGGACCATGCCTGGTGGATGTGTGGTTGAGTTACGCTGTAAGTTAAGAGCAAACGTGGACAAAAAGGAAACTGAAAAAGACCAAATATTCTTTGGGGTCTTGTATTTGAAGAAAACAAAGAATTTGTTTCTTCATCACAACTTTAAAGCAGATTTCATCCTGGATGTGACCGCATCCAGTGTCACATTGCTACCTAGTTGTTATTGAGTCTTATCTACCGTATAGGAGCAAAATTACTCAGAAAATGGGAGTAGTTGGAAACATCATGAAACAATAAATGTTGAACATGATGAATCATGAGCATCAACAGTAAGTATCAGGAACTTTAGATTTAACGGAAACTGCTGAAGAAGATTCTGGTAAATGATTTCAAAATATGATGCGTGACTCATTCAGACAATCAAAACATCCTGCAGTATGGAAATATTTGGAAGATTACGCTATAAAATGCTTGTATTTGTGACTCTGAGGGGAGTTGATCTCCAGAAAATGATGCTGTAGCCACTTTATTTTCAGCTTTTAAAGAGGATTTCTCTGTGGTCAAAACAAAGCTCCCACCTGTGTATAAATCCCCACTGGATTATTCCTTCTGACCCCATTAAGCAGGATTTTTTTCTTTAATTGCTATGTTTTCTAAATCAACTCTTTTCTGCAAAAAATTCTTTAAACTTCCTGAGACCACAGACTACTAGGTAACCAGTCTCATGTGAGATAACACCCCCTGCACATGCAGCAGCAGGTAATAACATGAAAACGAGGGATGTTTTTAACGGTTAAATTCGACAATCAGTTGCTGAGAACTGAGATAAATGACATTATTTTAGCATTTTTGGCAAAGATGTCAGACATATTTATATCTTCAGCACCACCTGCTGTCCAGAATGAAGCTCTCGTTACAACAGAGAGGTTCACTAAAAACCAAAAGATGCGCAAAAAAAGGCTTTGAGGAAAATCTGCTGTTGAATCTAATATAAAAATCATGTTTAAAGCCATGTATTTATCATCATCTTGTAATTTTTTTAATCTTATCTATACAGTCTTTTCACTCTTTCTCAGATTAAACCACTAGTGCAGCTAATGGTTAAAATATCTGTATTGCTTTCATAATAAGTGGTTTGTTGTTTATCATTAATCAAACAAATGATCAAAAACTCCCACAGATAACAAGAGAATAATCAATAAATATCCACAAGTGGAAATATGAAATGCTTGGTCTGATTATTTTGAATTAGTTCTTTCTCACCTGCAGTCTTCCTGCACATGAGGCAAACTTGGACATTGAACGCATCACTCTTGCATTGTGTACATAAAATACATTAATCAAAAAAATATCTTTATTATCCAAACATGTACATATATCACCTCATCATTACCTCCTTATATGTAAGCTTGTTGTTGCAGAATACTTTCCAAAGCTCTTACATCATCAAGTCAGTCCTCATGACAACTGTGTGACGCTTTTTTTGAGTGTTTTTGTGTTTATACATCATCACCACAAGGTGGAGCCATTGAATCTATACAGGCCATCTGGGATATTATCTGATGAAGAGCATCATTTTTGTTGTTTGCGAACAAAACATTGAAAATGACACAGCTGTTGGTGAAAATGTTTTTTTTTTTTTTTGTACATGTAATAAAATCTTTCCAGCTTTAACATTAGAAAACATCTGACTGATGCAGTAACTTGACATATTGTGCACTGGCAAGCAGGAGGAAGTGAAAATGTGAATCAGTGGCTCTGATATTTGAGTTCCTTGATTTTCAGGTCCAGAGATATCTTCAGGCGCCCCTCTAATAGTTTTACGACTCTTACAACAAAACAAAAGTTGAAAGCATTTTCTGTCGTCTAACTTGTGAAACCCAACGCCCTTTCAAGAGCTTGTTTTCATACAAAATGAATCAACTTATCCCATCGACTACATGCGTTTCTGCAGAACTCCATCAGAGCTACTGCAGGTTGAGAAGAGTCAAATGTAAAAGTCCAGGGGGGATGCTGAGCTGTGATGAGGAGAAAACCAGCATAGAGTATGGAATGAACCCTCAAACCATTAGTAACAAGACAAGAGGTGTGTATCAGACACACAGGAAAAGTTTGCTTGTAAGAATATACGTTCATGTTGGGATAAAAAGCCATTGAAGTTGATTGAATTCTCATTCAGTATTATATCTGTGGCACAATCTTGGGGGGGGGGGGGACAGCTTCATTCATCAATAATTTCAGGAGACTGAGTAAGGAGCTAGGATAGCGACATAAGTTTTAGTTGTTTCTTTTTTTACTTTTGTGCTAGTTTTGTAACTTGTATGTCCATACTTGGAACTTATAACAAGTGCAGGTACAAATCAAATCTACAAGTATGGATTTTTTTTCTGCAAGTCAGAAAATACAAGTACAAAACATTTGTCATATTTGACATGCCCACTCAAGAACAAATCAGATTTCTCTCATTCCTAACCAGTCATGGAAGGGGGGGGGGGGGGGGTAGATTTTAAACTTCACATTGTGTGGAAAAGTGGTCACCAACAGTGCGACCGTCATTGCTCCCTGAAGGTAAGTTGGTTTTGGATATTCAAAGGTTTCTTTTTGAAATGGAAAAACATGTCTAGCATGATAGCATGATAGCATATTCCGCTAAGGGTTCTTAAATGTTTTATTAGTCCATAAACCGACTTACCTTTAGGGAGATATGGTTTGTGCTCATCTTGGTCAGCTGTGATTGGTTGAGGATTACAGAAATCTAATTGCTGGTTGAGTAGGTGTGTAAAATGTGGATGGAGGCTTTGTGTACATGTAAAATTGATCTGCATTTTCTGACTTGTCTGGCCAAAAAAAAAAGTTGTCACCTGGATTTAACTAAGCAAATAGGTACGAGCCTCCTATTGGATAATCACTGCATGGGCGATTATCTTTTAGCCGGCACCAAGTTATTCAACCCCAACTGATGCAATGAGTAGCTTCTCATTTCTTAAACAACCATGTGGAAAGACATCCTGTGGTCGTGGAAAAGATGTTAGTCTGTTTAAGAAAGGTCAAACCATTGGCATTAAACAGAGAAAACATCTAAAGAGATGCAGAAACTACTAAAATGTCCAACGTATTATTAAAAACTGGAAGGGTAGTGGGGAACCATCGTCTTCCAGGGAGAAATGTGGTCGGGAAAAAAATCCTGAATGATCATAATCGGCGATCACGTAAATGTTTAGTGAAATCAAATGGAAGAAAAACAACAGTAGAACTCAGGGCTATGTTTGATAGTGAAAGTAAGAACATTTCCACACGCACCATATACAGGAAACTCAAGGGATTGGAACGTAAACAGCTGTGTAGCCTGAAGAAAACCACTAATCACTGAGGCTAACCGTAGAAAAAAGTTTCAGTTTGTTTGGAAGCATGAAGATTGGACTCTGGAGAAATGAAAGGTCATGTGGTCTGATGAGTCCAGATTGATCCTGTTCCAGAGTGATGGGAGCATCAGGGTAAGAAGAGGCAGTCTATGATCTGGGGTTGCTGCAGTTGAGTCAGGTCTAGGTTCAGCAACATTTATGTGTCAGCTGACTACCTGAATTTACTGAATGACCAGGTTATTCCATCAATGGAATTTTTTTTCCCCCTAATGACACGGCCATATTCCAAGATGACAACACCAGGATTCATGGAGCTCAGATTGTGAAAGAGTGGTCCAGGGAGCATGAGACATCATTTTCACACATGGATCGGCCACCACAGAGTCCAGACCTGAATCCCATTGAGAATCTTTGGGATGTGCTGGAGAAGATTTTGCTCAGTGGGTGAACTCTCCCATCATCAAGACAAGATCTTGGAGAAAAATTAGATCAAATAAAAATGAATCAAAGCTAAAGGTGGTCCAACGAAATATTAGTGTGTGGCTTTTCTTTTTTTATTTGGTGGCGATTTTTAAAAAAAAAATTTTTTTTGGCCAGGCAGTGTATTTACTTATATTTTCTAATTTATTTTTACAGACTTGTTGAAGTAATCCATGCTTGTAGATTTAATTTGTACCTGTAGCCTACTTGTTGTTACACTTACAAACGTATGTCCCTATCCTAGCTCCACAGTCCCGAGTCTCGGAAACGCAAGCATACATGTATGAATGCGCTTGAGAGTGAATGTGTGGCCGCAGTGGTTGTAAATTGATCCCTCCTACTCTCCCTTGTTCACTGTGCAGAGGAGGGGCGAGGGGGAGGACGAGGAAGAAGAAGAGGAGGAGGAGGAGGGAAGCAAAGCAGGAAGGAAAGCAGGCGGAGAGAGAAGGGAGGGAGGCTGTGAATGCTAACAAGCTCCGTCGTAACCATATAGCTCCGTTGGTAAGGTTTGACAAAACACATCTTGCAATGGAGAGAAACGACGACCACTATTGAAGACCTACTATGCGCCAGTGCCGCCTTCAGCCAGTGCGCGTGCAGCAACCCAACCGTCGTCGGCACGTTTGATCAGTAAAAACCGTCTTTTTTCCCCCCGCTGAGTGAAATGTATCGCGACTGCTCGGGATTCACATTCTGACAATGGAGATTGAAAATATCGTGGCCAACACGGTTCTCCTGAAGGCGAGGGAAGGTAAGTTCATTTAAACACCCCGAAAGAAAAGATTTAAACCGCATTTTCCTCTTCTACCCCCCTCCTTCTCTCTCTCTCTCTCGCTCTCTCCCCCCCCCCCACCACCTCTTCGACATGGCTTCAGTCGAGCCAGAGCTTTGGGTTGTCCTCCTTGGGATTTATTATGCCTTCTCTGTCTCTCATCACTGCGCAGTACTCTTGTCTCCAGGCAAACACCAAACATCCTCAGATGAAATTCAGTGTTAGTGTTGACGACATTTTCCCAGGCAGGCTAACATAGACCCAAGAAGGCTGGAGATGAACAACGCAGGGAGTGTTTGCAGCATCGCTCTTAGATGGCAGCTTTGCATTAGAGGCTGTCGAGCAATTTTTTCCTTTTTTTTTTTTTTTCTCTTCTCCACAGAAGCGCCAGTGGTCCAGTGGGTATTTACGATGACATAACAGATACTTAATGATGCTACATTAAGCTGAATAGAAATATAGCTGGACGTGGGGGGTTGTGTTTTCTTTAGGCTACCTGTCATCGTCTTTTAAATGCTAATTTATGAAGGTGAAGTGAACGTGAGGGGCGTTTGACGCAGAAGTATGCCGCTGCATTGCTGTTTTGGCTGCTGATGAGGAAGAGGGAATAATATAGTGAGGGGGTTTTTCATGCAGTGGAGGGGGGGGGGGGGTACCCCGGCGGCCCTGGCGCTGCAGTCTGGGGATGTGCGCGCTGCTCAGTGGGCCGGTGATCCCGCAGCAGCTCACCTGGAGGCGAGTGTCCATCTGTTTTTCCAGGAGGTGGCGGAGCAGAGAGAGGCTACCTTTTGTAGTCGGTGAGTGGGCGCAGGGTGGGTGTGCGGTATGAACCGCGAAGAGAAGAGAGAAATATGGAATTACTGCACAATTCTTCTCGTCTAAAACCGATCGGACACAAGCGGAGAATATTTGGCATTTTTGCCATTTGAATATTTTTTTTTTTTTTACTGGACAGAGACTGGGGGTCGCGGTTCAGTGTGCAGGGGCCTTCAATGCTTATGCTTCACATTGTAATCAAGAGCCCGTTTTATTTTGAGACCAAATATTGCCGGGGAAATATCCTACATCACCACGAAGACATATTTACAAGAAGCTGAAGTTGGCTTCCGATTCAAAGCCTCCGATTTGCCATTTGCGTTAAGGGCGATTCCACTGAATTTTGGAGACCTAGACCGCATTAGACCTGGTCCTATTGGGAAAAACTACAATACTTAAACTCTTTAAATCTGGACTCAAATGTTCTACACAGAATGTAGATTCATAAAAACAAAGGCTCTGATATGTGAAACCTTTTTATTCTATTTGTGAAAATGCAAAACAACCACATTTTTATCACTATTTTGGCATCTAGACCACATTAAACCTCGTCCTGTTGTAAAACTACAACAATTAAACCCTTCAAATCTTGTCTCAAATGTTTTACACCGAATGTAGATTCATAAAAACACAGTCTCTGATTTGTGAAAGCTTTATTCTATCTGTGAAAATGCAAATAGATGCTTTTGGAGAATTTTTAAAAAATGAATCTTGGCTTTGGTTTATTTAAAGTAGGGCAACCTCAACTACACATTTCGATTCTGGTTTTGAAAGTGCAGTTATCTGATTAAACAACAGAAATTACCGAAAGACTGAAGATGGGTTAAACTGACCCAGTATGCTTCTGCAATTTCCTTTATTTTCCTGCCACAACAGTTGTCAGACCTGTGTGCCCCGGAACCTGTAGCCTCTGGGCGACCTACGACTGATCTCTAGATTACCGTCTTACCTGAAGTCGCGGTCCTTGACGAGAAAATTACAATGGACAACATATCCACTAATCTTAAAACATAATTTTTGTTCTTCATTTTCTTTTTCAAGCCTGCTGACTCGACATAGGCTTATAATCTTTTTAGCCAAGTTATTTATAATTGGCTTCTGTCCTGAGTGAAGTTAACTGTAGCTACAGTGAAGAATAGATTATAACGGTAAAAGTATAAAACATATCTACTCATTACATTTATTTTTACTGTTTGAAAAAAATATGAAGAAGTGGCTATAAATTGATATTTATACACCATCCTTATTGCATACTGGCTACTTAATCTAATACTTGTCCATTTCCCCCAAATTTGACAATTTCAAGTTCATCCACAAAACAAAAGATAAGAAAAAAACAAAATGTTACATTTTAATAAATCCATGCACTTTGGTCCAGATGCCAAAATGAGGTTGATCTGTATTTCCACAAAGAGAATAAAAGTTTCACAAATCAGAAACTGTGTTTTTATGAATCGATGTTCTGTGTAGAACATTTGAGTCCAGATTTGAAGAGTAAGTGTTGTAGTTTTACAACAGGACCAGGTCTAATGCGGTCTGGATGCCAAAAAAGTGATAAAAATATGGTTAATTTGCATCTTCGCAAATTAAATAAAGGTTTCACAAATCAGAGACTTTGTTTTTATGAATCTGCATTCTGTGTAGAACATTTAAGACAAGATTTGAAGAGTAATGCCCCTTTCACACTAGCACCTAGTCAGCCCAGCCTTCATTCAGCCGACACCACACTACCCCGGTTTCGTCTGTTCTCAAGTGTTGTAGTTTTACAACAGGACCAGGTCTGATGCGGTCTAGGTCTCCAAAATTCTGTGGAATCGCCCTTTACGCATTTGGCAAATCGGAGGCTTTGAATCTGAAGCTAACTTCAGCCTCGTCATTTTTACCTAACTTATTAAACACTGTCTAGCATTGCCATCAGGTTATTTGTACACAGGCGCAGTACTTCTATCACCAGAAGCTCCCAAAAGGCCCTTGGTGATAAATATGAATGTAAACAGATGTTGGAAAGAGCTATTTCAATAATGTGATCCAGCAGAACAGCCATTTACGTAAAACATTTTAATGCTTTAAGATTTATTAAAAAATTGTTTGACAGTTAACTGGAATTTTGGCGAGATTTTCAATTTTTAAGCAACAAAAATGAAGCCTGCTCCTTATATCCAATTCAGTACTGTGTAAAAGTCTTCAGCCACCAATTATTACTTTATTTATTGCCTGGAAAATGGGAACTAGGAGCAGCGATTTATTGACAGATGTGCAAACATAAATGGAAATAGAGTATATGAGGCAAAAACAGTGTTCGTACTATTATAGAAATTTAGAAAGATGATCGTTCCTGCCATTTCTTGTTCCTTGAAGGATTTTCTAAAGCTCTTCTTTGGATGTTTCTGCCCCCCCCCCCCCTCCCCCCATTTTCTGTCCAGATGATCCCACACTGCTTCAGTAATGTTGAGGTCCGGGTCATTTCTCCATCAAACCCCTTGCCGCTGTTTTTCACTCCAGTTCTCCAGTCTTTTAGCATACCTCAGCCTTTTCCACTTTTTTTCCCCTTCCTTTTTAAATATTGCTTCTTGACTTCCACCCTCCATGGAGACCATTTCTGGTGAGGCTTCAGTGAACAAATGAATCAATTGAAGGGCCACAGGCTTCTCTCGGATCCTGTGTGAGGATCCTGCTGGATCCCCCCCCATCTTTTTTCATAAAAACTTAACTTTAAGATACTGTTGATCTTACGCTTATTTGGTCTTCCAGTTTTTAAGCACATTCAGTACATGCTGAGATATGCCACGGTTTTGGCTACTAACTGTGGAAATTACATTTTTGGCACAAAAATACTATTTATTTCTGTCATTCTGTGTTATCTTTGACCTTTTTTCTTAGCTGCATCTAGAAATGGGAACAAATTTATGTGTCTTAGCGACAGACTGTCAGTAACAAAGAAGCCTAAAGATAACATTTAAATCTGAACCAGTTTTGGATGAACCCGTGTTGTGTAACAAACAAAACAACACATTCCTTTTGAAATGGTCGGGTAGAAGCACTGAAAATAAGCTGAAGGAAAAAAGCAGCTAGTATCCAGAAGGAAAATTATTGAAAGACTCTCAGAAAGCATGGAGAGCTGTTGCTAAAGACCACTTTAAAAGATTACAAGAGAGTCTGGCAACTTGTAAAATAAATAAAAAATAAAAAACTATGCTCAAAACTTGAGCATAGTTCTGTCTGTTTTGATAGTCAGTGTTTTCCAACTCTCACTACATTTACCATTCACAGTGTTAATTATTACCTTGAACACCTAATGAGTCCCAGTTTACGTCTTTTAAGTTATCACAAGACAGTAATTACATCTTAAACCTTCCTGCCATTTACCAGAGGTGTGTGTCAGCTGTCAATACGGGGTTGTCACATTGTTTCCTGTCACCAGTTCCAGAGCAAACCAGCCTTTCTGTTAACTCCCAGGCTTCGTAGTTCATGGATAAAGGCTCTTCGACTGCTAGTTGAAAGATTCTGCACACAAACGCATATTTTATTAATGGTCATCATTACGCAATTGAAACTGCCTGTCTGACAGTGCCTAAAAAACGGTTTGTTACCTGTTCATGTCTAACTGGGTGGCCAGCGTAAGAAGCTCTGGGTGTGCCCGGTCTGCCACGGCTGAAATGACACACGTCAAAGGAAGTGGTTGGAGATGACACCGCTCTCGATGTTCCTTCTCCCTGCCTCTGTGAATTTCACACACGCCTTTTTGTATGAAGTATAAAAAGGGAAGAGAGGGCTACAATTGCAGTATTTAGATAGGGAGCACAGTGAGTGGCATGATATGTCAGTCTTCCAGTTTTACAGGAAGTTTCAGCTGAAGCAGAAGTTTTGGAAGTGGTGTTTGGTTTGTATGATCTTAGTCCTGTGGATTTTGATACTTTACAGCCTAGCAGTGACTTCCACTCAGTTTAATGTCCATATTTCTTTACAAACAATATGAACTGTTGTCACTGATAACTACCCGTATTCAATATTTACCTGTAAACAATCAAATTCAATATAAGACATCTAAAAAGACGGGTAGAATTAAAGCATTGATCGGCTAAAAACTCAGAAAATTTGTGGGACCCTCGTCTTTATATGATCTTTATTATATAATCTTTTGAATGTGTGTTTGTTTTTTCTTCTTCAGAATTTGTCCTGCAGACTACACTGTTCAAAACACTGTCGTACTTGATTTGGCTGAGTACCTGGTCAAAGTACCATAGTGGAGCTGGTGGTTGTGTAAAGTGTGTGTGTGTGCTTTTTTTTTTTTTTTTTTTTAAAGTTTACTCTTCAGCTGCTGAACTAAAGTGACCTAATTTCATTTAATTGTAATAAGCCCTTTGGAAGGACCTGTAAACCTGTTTTATTAATTTTTTTGTGAATAGATTCTTTTCCTTTTTATTCAAGATACAAAAGGAGAAAATAAAATAAACATTTCATAAAATTAAAAGCGGATTATTTGGCAATTAGCAGATAAAATAATCAGCAAAATCAAACAGAAAATAATAAAGTCCTTTTTAAAACGATCAATAACTTAAATGAACTTTGAAATCATATAAATAAACCTTCCTACCCACCCACCCATTTCCTCAGGGACCTGAACGCAATACACAAAGCAGCTTCAGTGACTTTCAGTCCAATAAATTCTTAGGTTTCACAAAGAGAAAATTCCACATTTCAATAGTAGTCTCCTGTGCTCCATGTAGATAGTTCTAAGAATACAATGTCCAAATACATAAGAAGCCAAGCCCGAAGTGAAAGAGCGGTGGCTTCCTCCTTGTGGCGAGCAGTTTCTTGGCTCGGTTCTCTCGACAACCCCAGGGTATACAGATAATTGAGAATGAATACGATAGGTGATAATGGTACAACAAACCCAAACAGTTTAGAAAGATTGGAGGCAACCATCCCCCAGAACACAGACACTGGAGGGCAGTCCCAAATCATGTGAAAGAAGGTGAAAGAGCATAGCTTGCAGCAGGGGTTAGAAATTATCTTCATCGAGCAAAGCTTCCTTTGTGTCAAAGTGGGTCTGCTGGTGATCCGGGTTTCTAGAGGTCAGCAAAATCTAAGACCAGGCTTCCCTCCACTCATGATATGTGCTAAGATTTGTGTATATCAGCCCTCCATAAACATCCAATGCCAGGGGTCTAAAAGTATGCTCTGAAATAAACCAGTATAGTTTGGATTCTAGGCCTTTCGTGCTACTGGCGCTGGGAAGAATCTCGTGTAATGGATGTGGTGTGAGTGGAGACGAAACTTTGCAAGCCCTCAAAACAGATCTCAACTGCAGGAAGGGAAAGAAAAAGGAAAACATGAATATCAAATTGAGTACACAAATCTTGAAAGGAGTGCAAACCCCTGTCTCCAAAAATATCTCGCAAGATACGAATTGTCCTCTCCTGCCAGTGGGGACGTTGTACGGGACGTCCGCCCATCGACAGTTTGGAGTTACCAAATATAGGGGAACAAGGATGCCACTCGGAGGGGAACCCACTGCCCCTGCGGTTTCCGGTTATATTGCTCAGTCTTCTGCGTTGAGTGACAGACCCTGAAAACGCACCAATTACTGCGTTTAACCGACGCAGGAAAGGGACAAAACCGTCTGCCTGTCTTCGTATCCGTGTCCTGCATCAAGCATAAATGGGCCTTTTATACGAGGGCGTTAGCCTTGCCCGACAAATTTAGTCACCGCAATCTGAAGCTTGCTCTGTTACTGGGCCGGTGGCGGGAGATGAAGCATCGCGTTTACAAAATGAACTCTGGGGAGATTTATTGATTTTAATTATCGAGACTCGGCTGCACAGATAATTGGGAAGTGAGGTCCATTTGTTCCCGTTTATATTTATATAGATTAACAGTTTATATAAAACAGGAAACCGTTTTTAGCTAACAGTTGGTGTGTTGCTTTGATTGATCATTCCAGTTGCTTCTTGGTAGGGAAATGATCAAGTACCAAACAAGCTTGGAAAAATATACAGATGCTAATCATGATACCAATGAAGAAGCAAAGAGGAACTGAAATCCAATGATGTTAAGCTCTAAACACCTGCAGTTTAACTTGAAGCATATTTTTTGAACCAACACTGGGCCTTCTTTTACATTTACAATATAAGATGTGGACATAAACTACCAAAAGTATTTTTACAGAGTGGTTCAGAGTGCTTTTAAAAAATGTAGTTTTAAGGAAGTGAAGTCTGAAGTTTCTTGGTAAAGCTTGAACTTGCAGTGTGACAAATGGGTGTCACGAATTAGCAATTAAACGCCTCTGCTTTTTTCTCAGCCAGAACTTAACATTTCCCTTTGCTACATGTGAGTTTATGGGTGCATTCACACCTAATGGTCCGCTAGACTCTGTACCATAGGGGACTCTGTTTGAATTCCCCTCATTGCCTGAGGCAGGGCTGCACCAAGAATTACTAGAGGAGACGACAAGACGAACAACCAATAAGAGAACTTGCTCATCTATTGGTTAATGCAGGACAACTTCTGTTTCCACAACATAACACGGAGCATCATCAGATCCTAGCGGTCTTTGGTTGATCACCTTTTTATCTGAACTTTTAAAAGTGTTTTTACTCTACGTCTGACCGTGAGGAATTTCTCCCGGCTTTTGTACTAAGTCAGAAAAACATGTTTTCGTTGTGTTTACCCACAATTCCCTTTGAGTTATATTCCACTTCCTGCATTTGCTTTGCTTGAAGCGAACCGAGAACTATGTTTTCAGTCGGGGCCAGAGTTCGCTTCTGTGGTCCGCTTGAAAACCAGGGTTGCGCTGCCTCTCCTGAAGCTCGTACTGGACAGAATCTCGTGAAAACGTTGTTGGGGTTTATCACCAAATCAAAAACAGAAAAGACTGCATAAATTAATCTTTGCTGCTTTGTTTACTTGCGGTAAACGAGTCGGCTGAAGGGGAAGGATTTCTGTTTTCGTTCCTGGTCAATCGATGAGTCAGGTTTTCTTCTTTCTCTTGCTCTTGTTTTTCTTCTTGGTCAGTGGTCATTGCAGGGAATATTACCCCCACTGAGCAGTTGTAACATCGCAACATTGCCCAGGTGCTTTGATCCACTTGTTTTAGGTGCAATGCATCTCTGTTGTGAACACAAAACATCTGTACCTGCATTGTTTCCCACAGAGCAGGTAGCAATGTGTGGCGCTCCCCTAGGAATCGGTGAGGGACTCGAGTGTCGCAATGTCCTGGTGGTCGGTGGAGTCGGTCATCGTCATCACTGAATGCTTATCTATTGTTCTTTAGAGTCACCTGCTGAGACAATTTTAAAGCTACAAGAAGCATTTGAAATTATTCACCTCAATCTTAATTCTTTGAAGTAAGTTTTTTAAGAGAAGACAACAAAAAAACATTTTTACTGGTTTCTCCATCAAACCCGTTGCCGCTGGTTTCATTCCTTGCCCCAGTAGAATTAGTTTACTCATACAAATATCTGGAATTTGTCTTTTAAATTTCATGTGGAGAATTACTCATCAAAATTGAAGTTAAAGTTCTTTTTTCACTTTAATTTTTGCCTATTTTAGTGGCAATCTTTAGATTCTGTGACATTCAATGAATAAATTGCAAAAAAATAAATAGGTTTAACTATTATTTAATTGTTAATTTAGGTTTCTTGTTTGTGTAGAAAATGGCTTGTCTGTGTTTGCACCAAACCTGTTCCATTAGCAAAATAAAAGACAAAAACGAATGGGCTAACAATTACACATAAAAGTACAGTACTGCATAAAGGTCTTGAGCCACTGTTTGTTCATTTATATATTGGCAGGGATATGGGAACTAGGTGCAGTGATTTATTTATTGTAAACATAGATAGAAATGCAGTGTATATAAAGGCACAAACAGAGTTTTGATCATTCTAATAAGCTTGGAAGTCAATATTTAGTTTGACCACTTTATTCTTCAACAGAGTCTGAACCCTGTTAGACAAGCTTTCATTTAACGAAGTAGTCTTCAGGAATAGTTCTCCAGGCTTCTTGAAGGATTGTCCTAAGCTCTTCTTTGGATGTTGGCTACCTTTTGTTCTGTTCTATGCCAACATGATCCCAGTGCTTCAGTAATGGTGAAGTCCGAGTTCTGGAGAGGATTCATCAGTCCATCAGACCTGTTGCCACTGATTTCTTTTAGTCCAGTTTAGTCATTCGGCGTACCTCAGCCTTTTTCCCTATGGCTTCTTGACATCCACGCTTCAGCCAAGAACATTTCTGTGGCGTTGACTAACAGTAGATCAACTGAAGGTCCAGATGCATCTCTCAGACCCTGTATTAGGCATTGGCTTTTTCCCCCCTTTTATTAAAGACATCCCATTCAGATACTGTTACTTTAGTGTGTTTTTGTTTTTTTGGCTCCGTTCACACGGCGTGTCTGATGTGTGACCTTTTTATAACAGTCTGAACAGCACAAATCCGATTTATTTTTTTCATCATTGAAGTAAGACAGATGTCAGAATTCTTCGCTGGAAGAGGTGGGACACGTTAATATCGAATGTAAACAATGGACAAAACAATGTTGATATCCATTTTTTTCATCATGAGTGAACAACAGCTTGGAAAATGATACTAACAAACTGATACTTACACACGCTAACAAGTGTAGCGTCCATATTGACCTCCGTTAACACAGCGTGCCACATGTGACATCACGTCGTCCTCATGCAGGTCACTTAGTTTTAGACCTGGCACTTCTTCTCTTCTCCTCTATTTGTCCTTTTTCTTCAAACCTTTTATGGACCCACTGCATACCATGCTGGGATATGCTACAATTCCAACTAATAACTCTGGTCCAAAAATACAAACTTTGCTTGTCAAACATTTGTATTTTTGAAAATTTGTAGATGCAACTAATAAAACGGATAAAATTAAGTGTCTTAACAGTAAAAAAAAAAAAGAAAAAGATCGTACTTTCGTATCTGTAATTGTGCATATATAAAAAAGTCTTGCTTGCTTCTTGCCTGAACAAACATCAGCCTGAGCCACAAAAGTCTAGTGTTGGTTTGAATCTACCAGTAATTAATATACAATAGGAGTTTTGTGCTTTTTGTTAATTAGAAATTAGCTGCACTTATACGCCCCAAAAGTGCTCCGGGCTAGAAGACGAAAATTTTGAATTCAGACCCGATTTAAAATGGATGTCTTTGTCACTGACTTTGTTCTCAGCTCTGTTCATTCAAGCTTTAGAAATCGGTTGGTGCTAAGAGGTAATGAAATTGTCAAAAGGGCAGGAAAGAAATGGATGTCATGCAGCAGGGTTATTACTCTGTCTTACAAACATGAACTCTCTGAGATTAACGTGTAAACGGTGCATTACAGTCCCACGTGTTTTTTAAACAGTGAAGCTTGACTGAAAGAGAAGTGTTGGTAATTTCTATAAGATAAAAAAACTGTGGTTATTCCTTCATTTCAGCTGTCTTTATAAAACGAGGGAATGCGGTCAGTCCAGTGCGCACATTCCTTTCATAAACCCGAGAAACTTTTAAGCCTGTAATCCTTCTCCAACAAATTTCTGCCTCTCGTAATTCGAAGCTTTGATGTTTATAGACGCACAGCGCAGGTTTAAGTGGACACACCTCTGCTGTTGGTGTTACTAACCTCCTGTGTATTCTCTGTCTCCTCACCACCAGCCTTCAAATTGCAGGCTAGCAGGTCTTTCAGACCACTTGTGAGTGATCCTCTGTGACGTTAACCAGCGTAGCTTTATTAGCTTTGTGGTTGTAGCTGGGCAAACACTTGTTGTCATCACTCTGGGGTGTTTCCTTCAGCTGAGACTCATAAAACATTGCTTTGTGACTGTCCCTTGATGTGGGATTCATTTTACATTTATGACACCCACAAATGGTCCATGCGGAGTGTGAGATGCAGTGTGTTGCATAGTCGGCTCTGCTGCATGGCAGCGGAAACCACTTGTAGCTGGGCGCTTACTGGGATGTTCATTAACAGTTTCTTTCTTTCTTTTTTTTTTTTTTCAATTCTTCCCACGAGAATTTAACAGTTAACATAAAAACTCAGAAGTCTTGTGGCAAGTGTTTTAAATGTTAAGCCGGCATCTGACCTTGATAAATGAGTCCTCCCTTCAATATGATCTGACGTCTTCTTGTCTTATCGAAGATAACGTCGAGGTATAACAAGTGCTGCGTGTTCCACTCTCAAGGCTCAGTGCCGGAGAAGCAGATTTTGTTGACCGTGAAATTAACCAGCGGGCCCTTCATCTGTAAATAACGTAAAGTTGATCAACATTTCGGTTTGCCTTCTTAGAAACACGGAGTCATGTCTTGCTCAAGTTTAGTCTCGCCATGTTCCCTTCCTGGCCTTTCCTCCCCCGTCTCTCCTAAGACGCTGTGAAAACAAGGGTCAGTTTTCAAGCACATCTCGGCTCTGTTTAGTGGAATATGTCGAGCACGGAGAGATGGGGCAGAGGAAGGAAAGGTCTTGCAAAACACCACAGCATGCTGCTGGAATTAGCAAGCATGCATGTTTATGTGTAGGGTTTGCGTGTGTGTGTGTGGCTGTCTTTTCTGCTCATGTGAAAAACTGCATGTCCTACCTCATGTGAGACCCACGGCCTCGTTTGTTCATTTGTTGTTGTCGTCGTGTCCTGGTATTCACTCGGATGTCGAAATGTTCTCAGTTTTGCACGTGACCGGAGCTTTTTCTCTCTCTCGCTCTGTCAGCCATATGGCGGGAAAGGGAAAGTCTGGCTATAAAGAATTAATGAAGGCACAACGAGAGGAAAACTGTTTTTATATGGGGAAGGGCAGTAAGAGCGAGATGAGGATTAGAAGAGAGCAAAGCTGCCTGATATTCACGTTTTCCTCTTTTCCTCTCAGGATCTCTCTGAAAATATACAGCCCTAATGCAAACACTGCATCTCTGCTTTGAATAGGTAATGTAGATACTTGCAGCTCATTTTTTCTCTCAGTGGTGGCTACGCCATCCAGTTGCATGCTGTATTGGAGAGTGACTGACTGGAAAAGCAAAAGGCCATTCATTTATCATGGCCAGGCTCCATTGTGCCTATGTGCGTGTGCATGCTCATATTACAATGGGTTTAAACTATGGGTGACCCTCTCTTATTTCCTACCATTTAAGTCATGTTTTCGGGAGAGTACCACCGATCTGAGCCTCCACTTACGTTGATGCTACAAGGTGAAGGTCAAATCAGATAAGCATGGGCTTGTATCACATAGTCAGGGTGGGATTACCTTGGGGGGGGGGGGCATCAGTAAACATTGTAATTTTTTTTGGGAGACTTAAAAAAATTGTTGAGGGTTTTAAAAATAGTTACAAAACGGGTTGTTTTGGCTATGATCCTGTTACTCTTGTCGTCTTTCCTTTTTTAATTCTCCCTTTCTAGCTTTCATGCTAAGGATTTTGACACTTGTCTGTGATACTTGTCCACCCCACAGCTTGTTTTGGCACGATTTGAAGGAAAATGAACCCAAAGCATATTGTGTAAAGTTGTAAAAACTTGCCGCTTGCTGCCGTGGTTGGTCTGTCACTGTCACAGGCGAGCCAGATTTTCTGGCCTTGTGGCTGTTATTTTCAGTGTCAGTGTGTGACATGTGTTCATCAGATGGATGAGCAGCTTCTCCCATATGTTGATCAAAGATAAAGACGCGTTGGAAAGATGGCAGTGCTGCGCTGCTCAAAGTTCGTGAGAATTTGTCATTTTGTTAGTGTTACTTTTATTGTTTTTTTTACATTTTTCTTCAGAATAACAATATGTTCTGAACATGGGTGCAAGTAAATATATATATTCTATAAACACCTTCTTTTCAAGATATAATATAGTTTCCAGTGAAATGCTGATATAGTTCTGAGTTGCAGTACTAATATATTACTGAATTTTGATTGGTTGTTGGACTGAGATGACTTAATTACCAGCTAAATGGATCTGAAGCCACTGTACCTTGGAGCAACACATTCTTTTGACTTTGTTTTTTGAGCTGTGAACAACATGGTATTACTTTATTGTGATGAAAACCACCTTTACTGTTGTTTAAAATAGTTTTTTTTTATTTTTATTTTTTTTACATATTTTCAAAAATCGGGATTTTGTGGACATTATTAGAGGAGTTAAAAAAACATAAAAACCCGAGAGAAATAAAGTGATAGATCAAGAGATAAGACAAGAGTCAACATAAGACTTGACTTTTACTGGCTGGAGAGATCTCAGAGAAGAGACAGGATGTAAAAAAGATGCTGCATTAAGGTTAATTTATGCTCCCTTTTAAATTAATGCAAATCCTGTTCACATGTTGGAAGACTTAGTTTTAAAGAAGTTAAGTATACTGGTCTTCTTGGTTCATGTCCTTTTTGTATTTAAACCTTTAAGTTCAGGACAAGAAATGAGCTTTAAGCACGTTTTAGTGAACATGAACATGAACCATTGTGTTAGAGCAAGTCTGGCTTCCACTTGAGATGAAAGAGAGCAAAGGGGGGAGTGAGTGAAGATATTTTGGATGGCGTTGCAGCTACGAGCTTGTGAAAGCAGCCGCTGATCTCAGGGTCAGAGACAAAGCAGAGACAGAGCACACCGTGACTATACATTTGCTAATGGGGTTATAATTCACCTCAGACAGTGAGACGCAAACAAACAAGACCTTCATGAAAAATATACGCAGTAAAATCTTTGACTCTTTGTTTGTGTTGTCCATAGTTCTCTTTCTTTAAAAGCATGCAACCGGCTAGACTTGAATATGGAGGAAACGTAAGAAAATACACATGGAAAAAGAAAGGAAAGACCATTGATGGCCAATATCTGGTCTAAGAAGTGCAGCAAATTGGATTGCTGTGATGGAAAATTGTTGTCTTGTGACAAAAGTGTATTACATAGTCAAAAAACAAGTTTTTCCATCAGATGCACTTGTGTCTCCTTAAAAGCTGACACACTGTGTTGGCTTTTGTCAGCAAGGATTTAGTTATATCATCTGTTTGTCCATGGCCACAGCGGGCCGCTTATGTGGCATTTTGCTTTTGTTGGACAGTTGACAGTGGCGAGTGACAGGAAAAAAAAGGTGGAATGGGTAACGTGAGGCAGTTCTGGTCAGTCTAACTCAAAACGGAGTTGTTGATGATATGTCACATGTCTTATTTCTGTGTGACCAGGATGACTCTGCTATCCATAAATCTTTCAAAAAAGAGAATGGGCATCCTCATTGTCAAGCAACAAGTCTCATATTTTGCTATCAGCCTTCAAACTTTTGAGTCTTGCCACCAGCACACGTGCATCCGAGGTGATGATCTCAGCGCTGGCCGATTGAGCAAAACTGCCCTGAAGCCGGTGTTTATGGAGGGCCCCGTTCTCTTGGAGGGGGAGAACCAAAGTTAAATAAATACTTGCTTCGTCCCGTCTGCATTAAGGGCCTGCACACATGGCTTTGACGTCAGAGTGACATTAAACAGGGTGGGGTGGCCCAGCCGACTTTGACAGTCACATATGCTCATGCAAACTCACTCTTCCACAGCTTGCTATTAAAAATCTATCTTTTCTCCTCTTTATCACTCTGTCTCGCCTTTTTCCTCAGTTTTTTCATGTCTTTTTTTTTTTTCTAACCTCAAATGTAGATCTCATGCTTCTCCCAGGTTCAACAATTTATTTCTTGCAGAGTCCGTTTTTTGTCCAAAGTGTATCCACCGCTTGCTCCTTTTGAAATAAGCGGCCAGGTGTAGTCAGTCATCTTCACATACAGCGCACCACGGCCAATGAAGGGTTTGCTGCTCTAACTTTTTGTGTTTGCTTTTCTCGCAACTAGAGTAATTTTTTTTGTGTGCTTACTTGTCTGCATTTGTAAGCATTCATGCCCCACAGTCTCAGAACAGGTCTTTCAGCATACCTGTGCTTCCCAACATGTGAGCAGTGGGATCTTATTTTAAACTGCTTCTTTCTGTCTGGTCTCTTTTTTTTTTTTCAGCCATTTTCTTTGTTGAATAGATTTGTACAGCTTGAAGTTGGCTGTTACCGTCATAAAAATTAAGTTGGCAGTAGGATTTATGATTAAATTGTTGTTTTTCTGTGTGTTTTATGCCACTGTTTAAAAAAAATAAATAAAAAAAGGGATTTGATAAAAAATTTGGTTTTCTGTTCTTAAGTTGTTCAAAATACAAAAATATTAATGACAGTGCTTTTGACGACCACCTTGCATTTGTGTTGCAGCTATCACAAATAACCTGAGTTATTGGCCTCCTTTTTGTTATGGTAAAAATATGCCCACACCCGTGCTGGGTTGTCTGGTTTTGCAAATGAATGCATGATGCTAAAGGGATACTGTGTAACTTTTGGCCACTAGGGGTCCTAAACCTGTAATTTCTCCCAAAATTAAACTCTTGACCCAAATATTAGACTAATGTGAGTATTAATTGATGATTTCTGGGGTCAATAGTGTTTGACACTTGTCGACGCTCCGAGGGGGCTGCCCTCTTCAGAAACCAGACATTGTAACTTAGCAGGAGCGGATCCGTCTCTCATGGGATCATGTGACCTGGAGCGCTTTGCTCTACAGCTATAAAACACAGTGGGCTGTGCTTCATGCTACTTTTTCCTTGAAGGTTTGTCAAATCTGAACAAAGTAAGAGGGTGAACACAGTGTCTGAGGAGGCCAGAAAGAGAAAGACTGTTTTATTTTGCAATAGTGTCGTGTGGCCTGTGGGAAGTTACAGGTTTAGCCCCCTAGTGGCCAAAAGTTACACAGTATACCTTTAAGTTAAATGAAGTGTTCACTGGACGAGTGATTTCAAAACACCAAGAATAGCAATTCCACCACAGGATGTAATAAAAACAGAAAGTATGCCGCAGCTTGATCTCAGAGTTAGGTTTGCTCATGACAAACAGTACAGCTGTGAATATGTAACAGGGCTCCAGACTAACTTTTTGCATTGGTTGCACTGGTGTGCCTTACTTTACAATTTGGGTGCACCAGCGAAAAATTGAGTTGCACCCAAACTTTTACAGCGTCGCCCTCAGTGCCACATTTTAAGGATCCCTTTATGATCCCAATACCCATATACAATGATGATTATGTAAATTATTGTGAACAACAATGAGGTTTAGGAAAATGTTTATCTTTATTTAAAGCAGGAAACTGAACATTTCAAACTCTGAAATAGATCACAAGGCTGTGCTGCTTCTGATAAATTTCCATCGCCTGGATTTACAATCAATCCATTCTTTTTCATGAAAATTACCTACTTGGACTCGAATCGTGTGAAAAGGCAGTTTCTCTTTGAGCTGCACCCCGAGGCATATAACGTAGCCAAACACACGGGGAGAGTTTGATGGAGGCTGTTCTAGTTTCTTGCCAACACTCCTTCTGGTTTGTCAGCCAGTATATTCTCAGCCTGATGCATCGCCAGAAACACATTTAGCTTATTAAATTTTTTTCTAGAGCCGCATAGTGTTGAATTCAAAGACTGTAAAATATCTGGAAAGAGCCTCAATCACATGACCCCGTAGGTTTCTGAAGAGCTGAATTGAAGCTCGTAGGGGGAGGGATGATTGACACCCATCAAACTGTGAGCTGCTTGTAGCTACGAGCTAACAGAGATAGGTGGGCTAAAGCTAAGGCGTGCTGTTAGCTGGGTAAAAACCGCAGTTGTGCTACCCTCTTCCTCCTTGCAGTCATATCTGGCACCTGTCAATCAAAAGTCCACGCCCTTAATTATGAAGAATTTCAGATTAAATAACATCTAAACGGATGAGTTATAAGAAAATTCACTCCCCCCCCAGTTGTCACGAAGGTAAACTTGACCTATTAAACCTAAAATGTTTTTTTCTGTACCAGGCTGTAAACATGTTTAATTCTGCTGTGAAGTTGGCCTTTTTGATATGAGAGTCTAGGGGGATTTGCTCTGTTTTGGAGCCAGCCCCTAGTGGATGAGAGGTGAACTGCAATTTTTGGTACCTCCGCATAGGCTTCACATTTCTCCGCAGGAGGTTGCCGCTTGGTTGAATGACATTTTTTTGGACAACTTAGGTGCTGAAATTGTGGAGGACACTTGAGCCCTGTCAGTTCAGGTGATGTCACACAGATGGCGAGCTTTTCTTGTTTATTTGGCTCAGGAACTGTGAAAACCTCTTAAACTGGTGGTGACAACAGATCAGACCAACATTTCTTGTGGTTCTTGTCCGTGTCATTTTTCATCGTACTGAATGCCTAATGTGCCGGTCACAATTTCAACCACAGAGCCAATTGGAGGTTAAGACCCACCTCCTATGCCTTTAAATGGCTTTTCATCATGCAATTCTTCCCTGAGCTCAGGTGAGGAGACAATGAACACAGAATATGCAGACAGACATTTAAGGAGGTAAGATGTTAGGCGCACTAGTGCAAGCAAAAAAAAAAGAAAAAGAAAAAAAGCTAGTCTCACACACGAGTTAAATCAAACGATAATGCGCCAGCACTGAAATATTTAACTATAAATGACTTTGAGGACTTCAGACCAGATCAGTATCAACAAGGATTTCACTGAGCAGCTCCAGTGTGCAGTGTAGTGAACAGACTAAAACTGCACTGACACTGGTATGGTTCAACATATGAGGCTCCAAAACCTCCCTGACCTTAAAATAAACTCCCTGCAACTTCAAACTTAATGTGAATACAGCTCATGCTGTTTAACACAGCAGCTCTACAGACACTCCACCAACGAGAAAAATGGACTCAGGATGGTTTGGCTCCTCATTTGCATTTTTTTTTCTCCTTCAAATTAAAACTCTCCAAAAAGATAAATCACCTATCAGTTTTGCTGCAGCTGGCCCCAAATGTACATGTTCAGCATCAAGGGCATGCAATGCGCGCTTCTGACTTGTTATTTGGAAAGATGCCTTCACTTTTAACATGGAAACTAGAATAAACAGCTGTTCTTATGACTGAGGCTGTCTCATGGCCAACATGAGCATAATTATCGGCAACTACACGAGGACATGTAATGCCTCAAATAGAAATTTATAAGAAAAAAGAATGATGCCAGGACTCTCAGGAAAGAGAACAGCCAACATAAGAGTCACTGTACAAGCTCCACTGAGTTTTAATAAGATGTGATGGACAGATATTGTTGGGTTAAGCCCCTGGATTCCACAGGACGTGGCTGCAATGGGATTGATGGAGTTGATTGCAGATAGTTGTGATTCCACCACACTCAAAGCATCTCTTTAGTTGCTCTATATATGCATTTAGAGTAGACCAAGAAAAGGACGGCTTTCTTAGCCCAACTCCCACCTGCAGCCACAGGATTTCCGATCATCACCATCTTTAATACCTGAACTCAAGCTTATCTTTCCTCTCACACTTGCATCCTTTTCAGCTGTTGTGCAGCTCCTTTCTCAGTCTGTTCAACACCAAACAGACTGCAGTCAAATAGTCAAACAAGACATTTACTTAGTCAAACAAACGGCAAAATTCAAAGAGAACTAGTATTCAAGATAAAGACAGGACTTTTTTGTCATTGAATACTGCATACAAAAACCTTAGATGCTCAAGATAAAAAATAAAAAAAGGACATAAAATTTAACAAAAAGCACACACTCCACACACACTTCTCAAACATAAAACACCAATACAAAGCTTCTCTCTATGTGGTGGAAGCAGGGAATGACAGGGATGGACTTTACTTTACTCAAATAATTAAGTTTTTCAATCAACCAATTTAACTTGAAGAACTGCCACTGCAGTCGTCAGTGAGAAAGCTCACTCTGATTGGCTTACCAGCCCAGCATATGAGTACACAGGAAGAGACGTGGCAGTGATGACACAAAGCTAAAAGCTCTCTTACCACATGCGATTTCCCCTTGTTTTTCCATCCTCATTTCTCCAAAACAAGCAACACTTAAACAACATGGCCATATTGAGTAAAGAAATTATATAACCAACTGATAATTACCACTCAAGACAGCTGTTGCACATTACTTACAAAGTCCTGACCCTTTCTGCACTGGGAACACTTAGGAGCAGACTGTCCTGTCCGGCAGCTGGAATCGCCTTTGCTCGTGTGCTATGTTGTTTGTTTGGCAGCATGAGAGAGAACGAGTGGATGGTTCCTCTTTGGTGTGTGAGAGCACACAACGAACACCGTGGAGGAAGTCTTAATTATATCTATTATAAAACTGCAACAATTAGTCAACTTTTTACAGTAAATTGTGACTACTGCTTCAACAAAATATATTTCAGTTGTGCAAAAACAGCTGACTCTTGTCAACTGCTTATTTTTCTAAGCCAAGCCAACTTTATTTAAAAAGCACCTTACAACAGCAGCTGCTGAACAAAGTGCTGAACATAAAATGACTAAAACATTAAAAGACATAAAATCTGATCAAAATAAACAGAAATAAAACAAATACTGAGAGAAATAACGCAATAAAAGCAATAAAAGTAATTCCCATACTGGGTGGGTTTGTAGTTGGGAAGACCATATGTTCTGGTTCTGAAAGTGGATGATGGGACAAAATTTTGCTGGAAAACTGTTGCAGAGCCATGTCCGGTGGAATTCCAAGACTGTAGGTTTGCAGTATGGCAGGTTTTTAGATCAGTGGAGCAGCACAACGACGGCATACTGAGAACACACAGAGCAGGCCTATGAGAGCTGTAAACTAGCCCAACATACGCACCTTCCTCCTCTGCAGTTTTATTCACTTGCTCTGTCCTCACAAGAGGTGATGTCAAGTGGATAGTGAGAGTCAGGACTGACTCCATACAGCTTTTCACTACAATAGCTGCATCCTCCTGATGATGGCTCACTGCATATGTTCCAGCAGAAATTCCCTAAAGGGGAGAGAAAAAAAGACAAAAAAAGACACAAAAAAAACAACTTAATTCCTGTGAAATGTGTTCTTAATATGTCATAAAACACAATAGATATTCTTTTCTACTATACCTCTAACTGTTCAGCTAACTTTTCAACCACTAGTTGTAACAGAGTGACAGTAGGCTTGTTGGAGCAAAGCAACACCAGCTCCAGAGCCTTGTCTTCTTTCAGTATGAGTCCTTTAGCCACCAGTCCAACCCTCATAACGCCACGCAATACACGCTCCTTTGAATCATCATCTCTTTTCGGAAGAGGAAAAAAGCAAACAAAAAAATATAAATTTACCCTACATGTTAATGACTGAAAAACAGTGTTCAAATAAACTGCATTCGAGTCATTTATTTAAAAGACAGAAATTAAACATGAACGTCATGCTACCCCATGCTATTAGACCAGAGTCAATGAACCCGTTTACATGACCATCAAAACACAATAACTGGGAGCAATAATTAATTATTACAATTTTTATAATCGGATCTGATGCACTTCTAAAAAACAATATTCAAAAAACCCTGGTTTACATATCCAGCCCAATATTGCATTTCTTTTGGAGTACGTACGTAGTGCTGCAACTTCCTGCTATTTTCAAAACAGCTGGTCGTTGAACATGGTGGCCCCACAGTCTTCATGTGAGCTGCTAACGTTAATAAGTCTACAAAACTGACTACATGTGAATGCTGTACTGTTTACACTCCATCTTCCTGCCACCGAACACCATCAGGTATTTCTTTAGCGTTACAATCACGTTGTGACTACGTCACTTTTGTCTTTGTAATGGAAGACGGTAAAAAAAACAGAAACAACAGTTTTTTGCACATGTGCAGATGTAAAAAGACTAAATAAACTATATAAATGGCTCAACTGAACATGCACAAAGACATCGTGGTATTTAGGGGAAATCTCGCTGTGTTAATCCAATTTCTCATTATCAGATAACAGCCATTATCTGATCAGGGATATTAAATTATGCTGTCTACATGATCACTTAAATAATGTGGTTACTCCAGAAATTAAATAATGGTCAGATGTTTGGTGTGCATGGAAATGGGGATCAGTGAGTGAGTTTTTATGAAAAATCTGATTGACACACAGAGATTTCTCTCCAATACTCCAATGTCTTTGTGCATGTAGACCTGTACATCTGATGCATCTAATCTTATTTTCATCTGCACATGTGCAACATGAGCAGAACGCATCAATAAAACACGATGGCAGTGGGAAGTCGGAGTATAAAGGAAGTAAATAATTCACCTGTAGACCATTTTACAGATGTGGAGGAAAATTGGCACGTGAAAGACGATCAGATGGGTACTGACGTCAGGCCGACGTGTGAGTGAAGTAGGAGGTGGAGCTAGGGGGCCAATATGATCATAGATCAGGGACGGAAGTTCCCTTCTTCCCAGCCATCCGCCCTAGCAGTAGTGTGTAACTGAGCTGTCTGAATTCTGTTGTATAATAAATATATCTTAAGCATCAGTACGCATCCTGTTTCTTTAAGTCATAATATAAGTAGACTAATTCGGCATCATCCTCGGACGGGATCGTTGCAAAAAACGAGACGGATCCATCCCGGAACCAACAGCCGAACACAACCTTCTGTGACAAATTGTGTACTGATCCACAACAGAGGCTTATTAGGTCCCACATTAACAGCTTACACTAAGACTCCGGGTGCTGCCATGCTCAATAAAGACTGGCTTTTTTTTAAAAACATAATAAGAAGTAACGTAGGATTTAAGTGTTCAGGTTTGCTTACCCCAACTCCTCTGTCGTTTCACTGCCATCTTTTGGAGCATCAATCTCATCAGACACAGTCTTAAGGGCACATTCCACATGGGAAATGATTTTCTGCACCGCCTCCAGGTCCTCTGCTGAGGGATACACTTCAGCATGTTTGGTCATTACCATATGGTCAAGTGGCCCAGAGTGCTTCTGAGGGGCGATAGGTTCCTTGATTTAAAAAAAAAATTTAAAAAAAGTTTCGAACATGAGTGGTGAAAAATAGTTAAGGTTCAAGACAGAATTGTAAAATTTACTTGACATAATTTCATGATAAAATGACAATCATTAAAGCAGTTTGTTATTAAAGCAGCATTTCTACTTAACCGATATAGTACTACATGGAGGCAAGAATACTAATGATTTTAGTAACTATGAGCAAATACAGGGAAAATAAAACCTCAGATGCACAAAACACAGATTTGCTGTAAAAGGAAGATCTATCTGTTTATAAAACTAAATAAAATAAAATGTATAAAACTCATAAAAATGTGCAAGAAGCAGTGGATTAAATGTTTTAAATGACAAAGCCCTTAGAGTTATCTAGAGGATTAACAACCTCAACATGACGTCTGTCCTCTATATCTTCAATAGCAGCAATGTAGTCATCATACTGCCTCAGCTCTTCCTCGTAACACAGGCAGTCATACCAGTAACGCAGCTCCTCATACCTGGGAAGAAGGAATGAAAAAATAATCAAATTACTTTTTTCCCAGTCCAAGCAGGTACTATAACAGCAAGTAAGTTCAACAGTTTAAGATTATTTAAGACTTGATGTTCCCACTGCAAGATGCAAGTCTCTCATTGTTGTGTCATGCATGGGTTGAATCAAACTTTAAACCCAAATACTTCCTGTATGAATAATTATAGACACTGGATGTTTTTGAGAGTACCTATCAAAGTGATCCGGTAGGAGCCGGTGGCCTTGCTGGATCAGACTGTCCCAGTACAGCAGCTCCTCATAGGCCTGGTGTTCGTCCCACATTGGCGCTGCAGCGGCCGCCATGCTGTCACGACTGCCAGGCCGAGGCTAGCTCCTGTTTTACTAAACCGTTATTACATCACGTTATTGAAGCAAACATTTAGCAAGGAGACAGCATTCACATCGAGCCCAATAAACGAAGAGTACATTATGTTTACATAAGTGCTGCTGACAGCGAACGTGCGCAGAAAACCTGCGCAGCAGATTGAGGCAGGTTGTTTGCATGGAGATGGTCAACTTGTGCATGACAGGGGCTTACCACTAACTAAGGACAGCTGATTTATCAAATGTTCAAACCTACAACAATTCAGTAATAGTAAATTAGGGCTTGTGCTTGGCTAAGGGCATTTAGCTAACTTAAGCTAACACCACTTGTATTATGACGAGTATGGATTTTCGCACGATACCGATAATAACAAATTGAGTTCCGTTTGTGCTTCAATGGCTTACCTTTTTTAACAAACAAATAAAAAACTGAGGCTTTCCTCTCCTTTTTCTTTCAATGTGTTTAGGTTGTTATTATCCACTGTGCTGCGCTCAACGCTCTCTCTTCTTCGTGATACGAACACGGTTCGTTTCTTCTTCTCTTTACGTTTGCTTGACGTTGACAAACCGGCTTAAAGGCACATTACCGCCACCACCTGGACTGGAGTTTATAGTTGGGGATGGGGATTTTCTTTTCTTTCTTTCTTCTTTTTAAGTTCTACCTTCAACCATTACAATCGTTTATCAGAAAGCTGCTTGTTCACTAGAAAGCTATTTATATCTTTAATACTTTTATGCTAATTTAGGAATTTTGCACTCTTACATTGTAAATACTGTCCTTATTGTTTTTGTTAATGTCTTTCTTTTGTTATTACTTATGTTGAATTAAGTACCTTATTCTACTTCTTGCTCTAACTTTATTTTTTATTGATATTTTGCTATGTTTCAGTTTCTTTTACTATAAGGAGTATATGTGATTTAGCATATATTTCAAACCAGTTCAACCAGTTTCTCAGATTCAAAACATTTCAGTGTAGATGAAAGGATTTCTGATGTGATGCAGCAGACCACTGAAATTTCTTAGAAAACATATCCATCTGAAGACGATGTGCATTAGGTTGGAAATATATTATACGGAGAAGGATGAGTATTTGATCGCAGTACATCTCATCTTAAACCCACTGCAGAGCTGAACTTTCATCATACGGATGACACAGATTACTGGAAACTTGCAGGAACTGAGTCAAGCCTAAATCAAAACATTACACCCTGGTGCAAGAACTTTCTTTTCTCCCACATATAAGGTAGGTATCAAGAACAGTTTTCTTTCATCTTAGGAACTTAGCTAAGATAATGAATATTTCATATCAAACCGATGCTGAAAAGCTATATATGCTTTTATTTCTTCCAGCCTTGACTACTGTGATGCCATTTTAGTAGGTTGTCTGAATACCTATCTCAAAATCCTTCAATCTGTTTGGAACTCTGCAGCCAGAGTTATCGGTTCAGCCAAATTCCATCATATTTCACCAGTATTGCCTCCCTCCACTGGCCACCTGTCAAATACATCTCACTACCTACAAAGCCCTGCATAGTTTAGCCCCATCTTATCTGGAAAAACATCATTTTACAGTATCAACCACAAAGACACCTCTGTTCACAAAGTACCGGTCTCCTGGTGGTTCCCAGAGTCTCTAAGACCAGAACGGGTGGCATAGCCTTCAGTTTTCAAGCCCCTCTTTTATGGAACCAGCTGCCGGTTTGTGTGCAGGACACAAACCCTCCATCATCAAGACTTAAAACTTTCTTTTTGATAAAGTTTTCTGTTAATCTCTTTTGTCCTCTGATATAATGACACATGATCCACCTTCATCTTGTTGCTCCTGTTTTTACTGTTTTATTGTTGCCCATGCATGCTTGAGAAAGTGCTATATTAGTAAGTTGAGTATGGTTGAGTGGGTGTTTTCTTGATTTACTGTTTTGTTTGACTTTTCACAGTCCAAACCGACTCAGAAGTACATCTTTGCTGCAGATCACACTCTCCTCTGTGAAATATGAACAACAAATACTGTCCAAAAAACTTGAGCCATCCGTCATTTTATAAGAAATATCTTTCCTCCAAGGAGCCAGACTCTCTTCAGATCTTTTAAAGTTCTCTTTGCTTCCTGAAGGTCTTTCACCTTTTCACTCAGAGATATGAAGGTTTTTTTTTTGTTGTTGGTTTGTTTCTGAAGTCACGTAGCTGTCGTATCTACATATAACAGAAAAATTAGCAAAGAAACAGTTTTGGGAAAAACAGAGAATTCTAGAAAAGAAAACCATAAACACAGTCATCGACTCAGACTGACTGAATGATTGCTGCTGGTTTTTGCAGGATTACATCTTATTAACTGCAGAAATACATGAACATACGCTGTCATATTTATCAACCGCCCACATAACCTCCATTTTAAAACAGGGTAGAGAAAAATAAATGCAAAGTTTCATAAAATGACATTTCACTGTTTTATTTACATTCAGTTTAAAAGCTCTTTACACATCCTCAGTAAATTGAGGGCTATCAGCAAATTGGACATTTTTTCACATAAAGAAACATTTAAACACATATAATAATATATAAACTCAAACATAGAGAACTCCACATTATCTGAATATTAACATTCCTTAGAATACATTCAGCAGAACACTTCTTATATTTCTGGGTTTGAGCGCCCTCTGGTGGTCATTCTGATGTAGCTCAGTTCTTCCATAGCTAATACTGTACAAGAGCAAGTCACCATGCAAGAAGGTTTTTAACTTTTAAAAGCTGGAAAAAATTGGATTTGAAGATAAAACCAGTCACTTTTATGAATTTCCCTTATGGAATTCGTCAAGTCTCTCAGAGCAAAACACAATTAGTGCTGCATTTACATACTTCTTTTACCCTTTAACAATGTAAATACAATATTAAAGAATGTTCACTTATTGTAAGTAAACATTAGTGCTTTGGTGATATTTTGTGCAAAATATAGCATTAGCTAGCTTCCATTTGTCCGGTCAGACAATAGTTATAGTAAACCTTGATGCCGTATTAAAGAGAAATGTTATTGAATCCATGAAGCGGATCTAAAATGAAAGAACTGAGAAGCTGGACTGCTCCACCACTACAGCCTCAAAGTTGCCCCCTTTCCCTTTACATCTATGAAAGTCACTTGATCACAAAGTACATCCACAAAGTCAGTCAGTCTCTCGGCTCAGACTTGGTTGACTTCATTTTTGTCAAAGCTGGGAATAGAGCTTTGCTCCCAGCGCCCTATCATAGTATCCCTCAATCCTGCCTGGCACTTAGCGATGAGATAGATTTTGCGGAGCACGGTGCGGCGCAGCAGGATGTAGACCCAGGGGTCGAGGATCTGGTTCCACGCAGCCAACCTCACTCCCAAAACCATCAGGTTTTCGTAACTGCACACGTTGCCAATGGTTTCAGTGTAGGAGAGGATCACCGATATCAAGCCAAAGATCTGTAATGAAGAAACATTCACTTTATTATTTATTATAGAAAATTTAAGTGTGTCCCACATGGAAGCTGAAATGACTGAAAAGAACAGCCTTGCAGCCACAACATATTACAAGTGTTCTTAGAGTGACCCTGTGATATTGTTTGTGGCATAGATTTACCAGTATAACTACGAAAAGGTTAGACTTATTTGCACTTCAGGCTTTTCTTATGGTAAAAAGAAAGCTGAGTGAACTTTGCTGCACTTAAAGCCTAATTTTAAAGTCTCACTGAACTTTGGCAGATTGGTACACCTGCATCCTGTCTCTTCTCTGAGCTCTCTCCAGCCAGTAAAAGTCAGTCAGATCTTAACCCTTGTTATATCTCTTGCTCTGCCACTTTCCCCTTTTTCTTTTTTCACTTCCTCCATTTCTTTGCTGAATAACTTGCTCTAAAATGCTTTTTTAAAACAAGTAACAGAATGACTAAAAGCTGTTTTGGTTCATCATGTATAGGAACACAATAGATAATCTGATAACTTAATCTTATATGACACAGTTCCATTATATAACTTCTTTGAATAAAATAAGCTTAAAGCAGCTGCAGAGAGGTGAAGAAATGTTTCCAGGAACTGAATTCTTGTGTCCAAATGTTTGAGATATTTAACATTTTTCTGCATGAACAACACCTGTCTTCTTTTAAAATATGCACTGTTTCATGTATCAACTTGTTTTCATTGCTATAATAAATATAATGTGATAAAGTGCTATAAAATGATAAGAACAGGATCTCTAGCAAAGCCATTTCAACTTTCTATTTGCTATTTCAGCCAGGTTAATGGCTTTGCTATACACATGAAAACCTACTAGCGGTGCAGGAAATCAGTGATTTCACACAAACACTGAGGTCACTTTGTCATCATACCGAAGCAAGGACTGAATGACGCTTTGTGTCTGTGTTGTTCAGTCCTTGAACATTGTCAACAAGTTTATTAGAGTTGCAGTTTAAGAGCATGAGTACAATTTCTTCTAGTACACTGCTGCAATGTGACCTTGGCTTGTTGGCAGCTCATATGATGGTGTAATTCTCTCATAGATACATAAGCAGATTAAAGTAGCCCAAAGTACCAAAGTAGCCCAAAGTACCCAAAGTACTGGGTGAATGAGACATGTAGTGTCAAAGCACTTTGAGTGGTCAACATGCCTAGAAAAGCGCTATACAAGTACAGTCCATTTACCATTCTACCCTCTTATTCTTGTATATCTTAATGTATTTAAAATGGGCTTTTGTGCTAAATGTGCTTTTTTCGGATAATGTCTACCTTTTGATGTGCTGCAACAAAAACACAGGCTCCCTAATTTATCTGTTTTACAAAGATTTAACAAAAACGCAGAAAGCAATCGTGCCTGCTTTACAGTTTTCTGTAACTTGATAGACCTTTATCCCTGCAGAGTTCACAAGACATTGTGGAATCAAACTGCACAGTTTTGTTGATATTAAAAGCATCTTATTAAATGAAATGTTTGGATGAGAGTGAATCTTGCAGACAGATTTTTGTTATTTTGACTGTTTTTCTATGTTTATTTCAGCTGAATCTCAATAACTTGTTTGAAATTGTGAGAATATTAAAATGTATAAGCAGAAAACAGGATTTTATGAATGGTTTTTAACCTTTTTACAGTAACTAATCTCTGATTTAAAGATTAAAGTCTAAGATCAGCAGTTGGCAGCACTGGTTCTGCTGAAGAAGCACCTGAAATCATTGCCTGCTCCTAAATGGATTTCATTTATAAATATAGGACTTTGTTTTTGACTCGTTTGCCACTCAAAGCACTTAACAGTAACAGCCCCATTCACGCAGTCCATTTTGTTCTAAAGATAGAAGACTTTCCTATCTAAAACACACACACATTAGCGCATATAATGCATAAGGATCAGTTGTATCATAAAGGCTAATATGTGGACTGGGACAGCCAGAGTTCAAACCACAGGAGCTATTTGAGGACAACTCTTCTATTTCCTAAGTGTACTGCATTATTTATTTAAGTAATTAGTTATCATTTTTATTCCATTACAATTCAGTTTCTGTTCATTTGCGCTAAAACTGAAAAGAAATTAAAGAAGCTGAACACAGAACTCAGCCACCACAGTCTCACAGAGAGGAAAACTGTCCTGAATCTGTTGCTAATGCAAATTTTTTTTCTCAAGGTAACACAATCATACAATCGATTATTAGACCTTTGGTCAGATTAAAGTTGGATGAAGCTCTTTGAATCATCATGCATCTGCTGAGCTGACACATAAACAACTAACATCTGCACCTACAGCAGAGGCTGACTTACGGCTGGGGTGTACGACTAATCTACACCTTTTCTTGTTTTCAAACACGACCTGTCTTTGCTTTCACATTATTGTATTTCCTGGTACTTACCAACAGAGGGCTCCAGCAGATGCATGAAGTGACCATGATACCGACCAGCTGTGTCACCATCTCTGTGTCATGAGACTTGGCTGAGTGACGGGAGCCGGGCTGCCTCCGGAGCCGGGCCAGCACCAGGGTCAGTCCACTGATGGTGTTAAACACCAGCGACAGAGCTAATGAGGTCAAACCAAGTCCAGAGAACAGCACTACAAAAGCCACATCTACCGCTTTAGTGTCCCTGAGAACATTGATGAAACACCACGTCCCGGGCCCCTGGTAGGTGTACGAGCTGAGATGAATGGACGGCAGCAAGGCCACGCACAGAGCTACCATCCAGATGACAGCCAGGCAGACTTTTGCCCGTCTTTTGGTGACCAAGGACGAGTGCAGCAGCGGTTTAGTAACACCCAAGCATCGCTCTGCAGCCATGGCACAGCCCATGAAGAGGGGGCATAGGCCAAAGAACACCATGCTGCCACCCATGAACAAGCATGTGCCATTACGAGTGTTGAAGTCATCTGTGCTCACACCTTTTGACAGGTAGAGTTGGATGACCAGGGCACCAAGAATCACATGGCCAATGAAGTCTGTTATCACCAGGGAAGTGGCAAATAGGAGGAATGTAGCTTTGGAGCGCCGCCGCTGTATGCAATAGGCATTAACTAGGATGAAGAGAGCCACAATATTGGAGATGGTGCCCAGGGTCATGGACAAGATGACAACGATGGCACCACCAGGAGTGGTACCCCAAGAGGAGCAGTTTCCCTCCGCTGAACCATTTTCAACAGCCACCTTGGTGTCCAACCTGTCTCCACTGCCCAGAGGAGTCGGTAACATGGAGGCTGAGAAGTCAAACTGGCTCAAAGCGAACATTTCTGAGCTGGAAACTTCAGAGGCTCCATAGCTAAGAGAGGCTGCAAGAGAGAGAGGAAAGAAACATGTTGTTTGAAAAGTGCAAGTAAGAATTTAATTTAATTTCCCTACATTAAAAGAATATTTGTAAATGCTGCATATAAAGATGAACTGGTGGAGGAAAGAGGATCTCAACCCAATTAAACAGCCACAGGACAAATTCTGATCATTTAGTCAGTACTCTGCTGCATGTTGTCTCAAACACACCAAATGAGGGAATACAATTTAAAGGAAAAATGTTCAAAACTGCAGCAGAGTTCACAGTTAGAGAATGAAAAGGAACACTGAAGCTGTTCTTTGGGGTTATGTTAGCGCAAAGCTTTAATTAATAATCCTTATTTTGAATTTCTCCTAAAGTTTTGATTGTTTATATTCTTATAAATCAGGTTTGGAGGGCTTCTAACAATCAAAAGAACAAAACAATCAATTAATATTTCGTAATTTATCTCTAAATATAGGCAACTTTCTGAATCTGACAAGCGATAAAAATGCTAAATATGCCCTATAATAACAACATCCAGGTATTTGGTAAATCGTTTAACATCATGAACCTCCAGTATTTGAAAACCTTGGTTTCTGGCTCTGATTTATAAGGTCTGAAGGTATCATTAAGCTCAGTGTGATGCAGAAGCACGATTAAGCAGATTTTCTACCGCAGATCCACTAACAGCTTCTCAATGACAAACTTATTCATTCTGGCAAAATGGACATTTGTTCGGTTGCATGCACCCAAAAAAATCTAAACGATAAATATCAAATTATTATTGTTAAGAATAATTGAATTTCCTTTTGATCTTATAATTTTCAAGCAGAAAAAAATTTAATTATACATGTATAATTGTGATCATTATTTATATTCATATCTATTATTGATTACATATAAAATGTAGCCTAATCATTATTTGAAATTGAGAAAAAATCCTACCGCTCGACAGGTCGCTTATTCTTCTCATTCCAGCGCAAAGACAAATAGCTAGATATTCCGAGCAGCGCGTCTTTAAAACAATTTATTCGGTCGAAAAAATGAAAATAAAAAAAATAAACTCTTTTGATAAAATCCAAAAGTCATGTTTCCTTTTAATAAAATCCACCGCTGCAGGGAAAAAACGAGTTGATACGCGTTAAGGAACATTTTCCAATGCAGAGTGCGCCTGCCTGTTCCAGCATGGTGACTAGAAGGCGATGATCCCCACTGACGCTGAAACACTGTCTTGTGTTTTTATAGCGCGTCTTCAGTCTGTGTGGGCGTCTCTGCTGGTGCGCGCCCCCTGAGTCAAGTTTGCGTCTGGCCGCTCTGCTGCTGCTCTAGTCTGTTTACATTCACATCACGGCCACTCAGCACAGTTTAACGTTGTTACTCACTTAATATGTCTCACCCACTTTTCCTTAAATGATCCTAAACAGGTCAAGTCTGTTTAATCTAATCACAGCAGAGTTTGCGCACAAAGTTGTTCAGATTCAGCCTCCTATCTTTCAAACGTTGGCCATTAAACTGTTAATAAGCGTGCGTTTGCAGATATCAGTTTGCAGTGAAGATTTTCAGCTCCTGGATCAATCTTGAATAGATTCGGTTCCAACGCTTGCATGGTTTTTATTTATTTTTTTGCTGCTTGATGCGCAACTCTGCGCTCAAAATAAACTCCGGAGTATCAGTTGTCCAGAAAGATCCAGGATGAGCTGTGGCCTGGGAGAGGTCTTCAGTTTCAGTCATCTGAATAAATGACCTGTACAAGGAAGGAGAAACTTGTAATGTTTCCAAAATTAGAGATAAGGGAAAAAATGCATACTTTTTGCTGTTAGGGCTAATCATGTGGAAATCTTTTAACAAAATGTGGAAAAGTCATGTTCACCTTCACAAAAGACCCAGATGTTCCTCAAAGACATGTTAGTCTTGGGGTTTTGGAGCTGGTTGAAAGAAAGGAACAAGTGAATTCCAGTTTGATTGACAGTAAGAGGTCATTTCTGCACCTTTTAAGCAAACTGGGGACAGGCAGTCATGTTTTCTTTAATTTTACTTGGCAAGCTAATGGCATACTTGCACAACCTGTGGTTTGGAAACTAACTGAAACAATATCTAAAATTGGCTGCTGGTTCACTGGAACAAGGGTAAAAGTAGTACTGCTGACACAAAATTGGTTTCATTTTTTAAAGACAAAAAATATTATAACAGGTCTGATACACATCTAAGAGGTGAATAAAGATTAAAGTGCAAAAATCAAGTAGTCTTTAAGATGTTAGTGTATCTTATTGAGGAGGTTAAAAATACTTTTTATTCCTTTTTCTGATCACACTTTTACAAAACAAACACTTCAGAGTAATGCGGGCAAGTCTGCAAGAATGTGTTGGGAATATCAGCACTGCAGAGAACAGCGTGACTAGATTGCCAAAGTCTTTCCAGTTCATGCCGAGGGGCAGGGTGGAGTCATTTTGGGGCCAAAGACGAGCACAGCCATGGGACCCTCTACTTCCCTTGTTTTTCACCATTTTTCAGTCTTTATTTTCCAAAAAGCAGCTAAATTTGAGCTTCTTTTACTGAACTTTGGCCCTAATGAAAGCTAATTTGGCATCTATTTTGCATCCTGTCTCTTCTCTGAGCTCTTTCCAGCAAGTAAAAGTCAGTCCCATGTTGACTTTTGTCTCATCTCTTATTCTGTCACTTTTCTCTCTCTGAGAATCTGATCTTGAACATATTTGCTGAATGGTGTGTGTCCAAAACGGCCAATGCATTGATATCCACTTGCTGGTGTTTGACGCAATGCTGTAAAGCAAAATGCAGCTGTCACGTGATGCTCTGGGCTGGAACACGAAGTTGTGAAGTGCAGTTTTTCAGCCAAAAAATGCTGCAGGACAACGACAGTCCCATGTACATAATGAATGTAAGTGTGCCATCAAAACAATTCAGAAGTGCAGAGTTTTAAGGTCTAACAGTTAGTTCTGTTGTGCTTTAAGTTCCTTGGTAGCCACACTTTGCACATCTTGATGAACTTGGTAACGGGATTGTAGTTGGAGAGTGCATGATGAAGACACCTGCTGAATAGAGGGAAGCCCCGATTGAAGAGGAACACAGATTCACATTTAAGTGAAGTAAGTATGAGCTGGTATGCAAAAAGGAAAAAAATGTTTATTAAATGTATATATGAATATACTGCTGGTTTGCTTCCACGATCTCTTTCCTTGCTGCATTTAAGTACAGTCATGGTCTGAGCTGGAGGAGACACACAAGACTCCTGCTGTTGCAGCTCAACCACAGACACACACAGACACACACACACACACACACAGTGCTCAGCAGACTGTTCATGGCGTATCAAGTTGGCTGAAACATTTTTTAAATTATTGAACCCACGTTCACTTAGCTGAGATCTCTTTCACTATTTCCAAACAGTCAGTAGCAAAGACACATATCAACTAGGACCTTTTTTCCCCTTATTTTATAACCTTTATTTACAATTGTTGATTTGCAATGACGACCTGGGCCTGACACTAGTGTCAGGTGCCTACATTTTTTGGCACAGTCATTGATCAGTGCTTATGAATCTGCATCCCTTTTGATTTTTTTTCCAGGAAAAATTCTGTCAAGTCCAACAATGAAGCATTTTATGCCATTTTAGTGTATATGTTTAGTTTTTTGTTTAGTTTTTTTTATAAAGAAAGAAAGAAAGAAAGAAAGAAAGAAAGAAAGAAAGAAAGAAAGAAAGAAAGAAAAAAACAGCTTTGCAGTAAGTTTATTGCGTGTTTTGTGGGGGCCCTTGATAGTTTGGAACCCAAGGCTTAGCCTTTACCTAATGGTAGTCTTCCTCTGCTGACGAGGACACAAATATGCTATCAATTTATCACTAATGACCACGAAACAACACCTAAGTGAAAAAATGAGTATCACCAGTGTAATTAGGGTTTGACTTTTGTGTATGTGTGCAAGATAAACGGGCAATAAACAAAAATGAAAATCCCATCTCTGATAACACCTGGGTATCACTTTCCATCTCTTCTCCTCTTTTGCCATCAGAGCCAAGATAAAATAAAGATAAAAGATAAAATAAAATGGATGAAAAATATTTGAGCACATCGGTGGTTGTGAATTTTATGTCTTTGTTTTGATGTCAACACCATACTGTCAATAATACAGTAAAATCCAACATAAATTGCCTCTGGAATTTATGATAAAGTTAAGTCAGTCATCCAGAAGCTCCAGGCATGGATAGACTAAATGACTGACCTGGAAAACACCTTTTTTTATACCGGCTGGTCCAATTCAGGGTCACAGGAGCCTATCCCAGCAATTATCAGTCGAGAGGCAGGGTACACCCTGGACAGGTCAGCAGTCTATCGCAGGGCCAACACAGAGAGACAGACAATCATTCACGCTAACACTCACTCCTTGGGAGAATTTACAGTGAATTGGTCACCTATCATGCATGTCTTTGGACTGTGGGAGGAAGCTGGAGAATGTGGAGAGAACCCACCCATACACGGGGAGAACATGCAAACTCCACACAGAAAGGCCACTGTCCCCAGCTGAGGCACAAACCAGCGACCTTGTTGTGAGGCAGGAGCGCTAAACGCCACACCACCGTGCAGCCCAAATATGTAATGTCTTTAAAAACTTTTTCTCTGTGATGTAAGACAGAAAAAGAAAACTTTGAGTTTGTGCACATTCAGTTGTGATCAGGCATCTGTCAAAGCCTAAAGTGGGTTTTCAGAGTGGATCAGTGATTTTAACGCAAAACTAGGCCTTTTCTAAATTTGATTAACTTGATATTTCTAAGGGCTTGTTTCAGTTCATGTTGATCCTGGACCGAATATTTATGTCTGTCTGCATTTCTTTCCAAGCACCCATTTAAAGAGTGCAACAATCATGTTTTTGGCTGCCATGTGTGTTTTTCCTCCGGCGGCAAATGGAGACCCCATCGCCTCTATTTCCCACAAAAATTGCTCTTGAGAATACTGCCATTTGGCCTCTGTAGTCAACTGGTTCATCCAATGCTAGGTCTGGGATTTATGATCCTGAAGGTCCTTCTACACCATTTCTTCCTTCCTTTCACCGCAGAGTGAAAGAACCCAATTACCTCATACCTAATGGCCTTTGAAGCCCTCTGAGATACGGTAGACATGTTTTTCAGATTAAAAAAAAGTCAAGAATAAGATTTCCGTCTGTTTTAATGTCATATTTTGTAATACTGAAGGAAAAAAAGCAGATTTTTTTGGGGGGGTCTATGTGCACGCAGCTATTCCATTTTGGCTTGCGGACTCAAAACGCCTCCACCACAACTGTCTATTGGTTCCTCTCATTTCTTAGTTTGCCAAACCATCCTGAGCAGCACATGCCTGAATGTTATTGTTTCTTACCATTCAGTCTTTAAAACTGACAGGAGTTTGGTGCTTTCTCTGAAATTTAATATGTATATTCTTTTTTATCATCATTACAACAGGGAACTTCAGTGTCACTACAGTGTGCTAATCTCAATGAGACAATGTGACATTGTGTTAGTATAATCAGTAAAGGTAAGCATATTGGGTGCATTCTTTACTGACATCTTATGGTTATTATGAGTTAAAAGCCGCACACTATCTGTCCGGGCGCCTCTGAAACTGCTGGCCAGAAAGGAAACAGTGGAATGTTCACATTGAATATTCAGCTTAGAGAAGAGAAACAAACAAGCTGCCAAAGACAGAAACAAGGTCAACTACTTTGTGCTGATGAAAAACACACTCCTAATTGTGCAAATTGCTTTTAAACTGCTGCCCAGTTTCTCAGGAGAAACAATCCCATTATGGTTAAATCCACAAATAATTAGAGATGTTGTTCTTTCTGCACAATGATAATCTAGAGATTTATTGTAGATCATTTTCATGGCCCGAGCAGGAATATCATCAAAAAGATCACTGGGAAGTTTCTGTTTAAACAAAATTATGCTGATTTTAAGTTTGAGGTCAAGTTCAACATAACAATCATAAAGTGGGCCAGAGAACCTGTGTCGAAAAGTTTCCGATAACAGAATCAAATCAAACTTTATTTATGAAGCACTTTTCACAATAAAAACAACTTTTGGACATAAAAACCTATTCTAAACATATTCTAAAAACACACACCTCACTACAATCTCCCTCGCACACAATTAAACATGCACACACGCATGCACGCATTACACACAGAAAAGAAACCATGACATTTACTTCCCTTTTTCCCCTCCTATTCTATGTGTGAACTAAAATCTCTAGTTTCTGTCTCTTAACTGAATGTAATAGAATTAAACATCTGGCTTGACGCTGCTGTGAGGAAACGATATCTTGGGGATCCGTCCACACGGGGGGCCAGCCCACCCATGACCACAACAGGCGCCACCACAGGAGCCGCCCAGATCCAGGCAGGCCGGGGCCAACGCCACAGCTGCTGTGCGGGACCCCCAGCCACCCAGACACGGGCGATCACTGCGGCAACAATCCCGCCGAAAGAGCAGGCAGAGCCCCCGGCATGGTGGATCCCCCTGAGGAGAACACTGGGAAAAAAAGTCTGGAAAAGTTAAGGCAAATATACAAAAATATTAAGATAAAATAAAATAAACCTAAAACCAATAAGAACAGATAATAAGAGCAACAAGAATAAGAACACACATAAAGGACTTTATGAAAAATAATGTGATAAAATCAAATATTACATTTACAATATTACAATATTAAAATGAATAAATAGATGAATAAAAACTCAATTAAAAGATAGCTAAAAAAGGTGTCTTGAGCCTCTTTTTAAAAATATCTACAGTCTTTGCGGCTCTGAGGCTCTCCGGGAGGCTGTTCCACAGACGAGGACCTTAATAATGGAACGAGGCCTCGCCATGGGTTTTAGTTCTCACTTAAGGTAAAACCAAGAGGCCGGTCTCAGAGGACCTCAGAGTCTGCGAGGGCTCATAATTTAAAAGCAGGTCAGATAAATAAGAAGGCCCAAGACCAGTAAAAGAACCTTAAAATCAATCCTGAAACGCACGGGGAGCCAATGCAGCGATTTTAAAACTGGTGTGATGTGTTCCCGCCCTCTGGTGCTCGTCAGAACTCGTGACACTGAGTTCTGGAGTCATTTTAAACTAGAAATACTCTTTTTGGAAAGACCAGAGAGCAGAATAAGATGATAAAATCCTATATTTGTTACATTTCTAATGTGTGGAATAAAATTCAGCTCAGAGTCAAAATGAACGCCCAAATTTCTCACACACCGAGAAGGTTTAAAGTTCTGCAGTTTGCATGAAATGATCTCTCTCTTGTCTTCAGGACCGATGATTAAAACCTCAGTCTTGTCCTGGTTGAGCTGTAAGAAGTTCTCTGCCATCCATGACTTTATATCAAAAATACAGTTTAAAAGGGTGTTAACTGGCTCTAGGTCATCAGGAGACACGGTGATGTAAAGCAGCGTATCATCAGCATAGCAGTGTCTCCTGATGACATCCCCAAGTGTCAGCATGTACAGATTAAAAAGAATTGGTCCTTAAATTGATCCTTGGGGAACCACACACTGGATTTCACGGATTCTTGAGGAGCATGTATCCATACTAACAAAAAATTGTCGATCTGTAAAATAGGAGTAAAACCATCTAAGAACAGTACCCGAGAGGCCCACCAGACTTCTCAGTCTGTGTAATAAAATCTGGTTGTCTACTGTGTCGAAGGTGGCACTAAGATCCAGTAGAACCAGGACAGAAAGTTTCTGAGAGTCCAAGTTACACCTAAGGTCATTAACAATCTTTAAAAGGGCCGTCTCGGTACTGTGGTTCGTCCTAAAACCAGATTGGAATTTTTCCAAGATAATGTTTTTATTCAGAAACATTTTTTTCTATAGTTTTACTTAAAAACGGTAAGTTGGATACAGGTCTGTATGTCAAGAATATTTGGATCTAAATGACTCTTCTTCAGAAGGGGCCTCACCACCGCCGTTTTACAGGCAGATGGGAAGACACCACTTCTAAATGTTTTTAAAAGTGATGTGGGAATTGGGTCTAAAAGGCAGGTTGAACTGCATGACATGACAGCCATTGTACGAGGAAATTAAGGAAAACTAAGACTGAAGACCTGATACACATTACTGGTGTTTCAGGTGTCAAAAGACAAAAACAAATGAGAAAAATAAGCTAAGCATTAACCCTGAGAGCAGTGGATATTGGCTGAAAATATATCCATTATGATCAACATGTTTCACCCCCCCGCTATGAGACAGTGGGAGCAACAAGCAGCTACTTCAGGAAAAGACTCACACACCCGTGATGCAGAAGGGAGCACTTCAGGTGCTCCTTCATTCCCGCAGCAATCAGACTCATCAAATCGCACAGATAACCAGTAAATTATTCACCTGCACAGTTACTAGATTATGGACCTGCTCATACCTTATTTCATTTTAGGTGTCTACAAAAAATCACTGGTGATCACCACCATTTCTAGGAGTGCAAATATTTCCTTGAAAATGTTAGTTTTTAAAGATAACTGTAAATAAATGTAGCAGTATTTGCTCCGAGCCATAAAACATGGCTGTAAAGACGACAACTTCATGTAGCCACAGTCTTTCTGTGAATGAAAAGACTTTTTGAAATGAAGCGGTAACTGGAAAGCCACCACAATGAGCCTCTTAAACTTATGATCTGTGTCGGGATTTAATTACAGTAACTGGAATGCTAGACTTGTGGCAATCCAACCACACACATACGCATCATGTTCAAGCTCTGAGCAGTCAGTTATATGCAGGGTTTGCCAAGTTAAAGTCTGCTTTGCTTTCTGTAAACATCTGTTTTGCAAAGAGAATTTTCCTCATTCACCACTCTGTCTCTTCTTCTTAAGCGTCTTCAAACACCACTGATCAGAAATCAGAAAGTATTTTATTGTTGCTGTGCCCGAAGACCAACAAAAGGGGAACCTGTCTTCCATTTACAGACAAAACAGACATTTACATACATTGAAAGGATCAGGTAGAATGCAGGTCATGGAAATTAAATATTAGGAAGGGTGGGAGAGAGGGAAAAACAGGCGGCACACAGCTCTGCACAGCGCCCCAGGGGCACTTTACAGGGTCACAAAAAAACACCTCAGTACACAAAAGCAAGTGTTTAGACAGTCACAACATTAGACACGATGGAGATGGCAAGAGCGGGCCGGTACGTTATTGATAGACAGTTACAAAAAAACAAGTCCTGCTCAAAGAATTCATTAACTTTTTCAACACATTTTAAAAAAATGAAAACTTATTTTATTTTTTAAGTGTTACACTTCAAAGGAAAAATGTACATTTTCTGGCATTTTTCAATCAACATAAACACAAGTTGAAATTTTCTTCCCATGAAAATTGTAACATTCTTGGATTTGGATCCTTTCAATTGAAATAGCTTCCTGCAGCTGCTTTGTCCTCTAGGTTCTTGTACTCTCACATGCACAGCTGGGAAACATTTGAGGGATCTAGTTTAAGTGGGTGCCTGTTTAAAATGGCTGACAATATTGCAGTGGAAGTCATACTGCAAGATGCACAGTACTTGCGACAGTGAGGCAACCACAAAACAACATAACATTTCTACCTCTGTGCATTACAGTTGAGGTTCTTCTCTTGAAAGCATTTCTTTTATGACCTTTCTTCAGTGGCTCAGGTGGCTGAGCAGGTTTTCCAATGACTCCAAGGCTTGCAGTTCGACTCCTGCTCCTGCCCCAGTCAACTGTCGTGTCCTTGGGCAAGACACTTTACCCTCCTTGCTTCCAGTGTTGGCATCACTTGTGTACTCAATTTTGTACTACAGCAGCAAAAGTCATAACAACTTCTAAAATACTCTGCAGACAGGCCTTATAATCACAATTTTACAGGTTAATTAAGACAATTAAAAGTGAATCCCATGCAGAATGTAAAGACTCCTGCACTGTGCTGCACCAGGGCTAGTGGAACAAGAGTATAGAGGAAGGAATGGCAAGTTGGAAGGAATACTAAGAAGGAGGATGTTTTATCAAGATTGAGGGTAAGACCCACCAGGCTTAATAAAACATTCTCCTTGACAAATAAATTTCACACAGGTTTATGTGGGCACTAACAAGGAGAAGAATCAGCAGAACACGTTTTCCAGCGTGCATGAACTACAAATATTTAAGGCAGACAGTAGCATGCTTGGTATATATAAAAATGTTTTAAATGTATTTGGAAATGGAAATGTTTTATTTATTTAGTTGTAGTAGTAATAGTGACTGATGGAATATAGAGAGTATGTTCGCATAATTGCTCTTTCGCTCTGAACCCCAGGTCCATCAACTGGGTCCACCAACTGGGGGACTTTGAGAACAGATGGGACCAAACAGTGCCAAAATGGCCGTTTTGGAGACCTCTCCTAAACTGTATGCACTCAAACCTCTCTATTTTTCTGCTTCACTTTATCAGAGTTGGCCTTTACAGAGATAATGTTCACATATTGTATCATTATTTGAGAGAGGTTTAGAGCTGCAACTGTTTAATGCTCTTTTTGGGAAGTCCAATTAAAAGAAAATTACAGTGGCCCAGTCTGCTGGAAATGAACACACGGATGAGTTTCTCCTGGTCTTTTGGAGCGACAAAACTTTTATTTCTAATCATGTCTTTGATTTGACAAAAAGCTGCCTTTGATATTTAAACAGCTTAACAAATCTGACATGTGTTCCCTTTATTTGGACTCCTAAAGTATTCAGGTCAGCCTTGTGGTTGCAGAGAGACACTCATTCCATTATGGGTATGCAATTTTTGATAACTTTGGATACCATACCATACCATACCATACCATACCATACCATACCATACCATACCATCTTTATTTCTAAAGTACCTTAAAAACAACAATGTGGCTGACCAAAGTGCTGTACAATAAAATAAAGATAAAAAAGGTAGAATAATAAAAAGAATATATAAAAAAACATTAAAACCCTAGACCAAAATTAAAACCAAACATATAAAAAGGAAACATGAACAAAAACAAATAAAAACAACTAAAACCAGCAAAATAAAAACACCAGTCATCTAAATAGCATCCGTCACAGTCTCACTCCGGGTTAAAGGCCAAAGAATAAAGGTGTGCTTTTAAATGAGATTTAAAAACAGCAATTGAGGGAGCCTGTCTGATGTGCTGGGGAAACTCATTCCATAACTTTGGACCCAAAACAGAGAAAGCAGGATTATCATGGATATCAGCTGCCATTTAAAGAGAAAAGGATATTAGGAGTGGAAATGCTAAAGGGTATAACAGTCTACAGCAAACATATTTGTGCATTGGTCATGCACAATACAAACTTTTTAAAAGCATATCATGTAAAATCCAGGAACGGTGCTTTGTTTTTCTTCAGTCTGTTTTAATTCAGCCATTTGAACTCTTCCAGCTTCTATAAAATAGCATCTAGCATTTTCGTGACAGCTGAAGAGCTGAATGTTGCTCAGAAAAAGCTTAAAACATCCTCTTGGCTGTCTTCACAGACAGTAAAACTGTGACATTCTTGTGGCTTTTCCTACAAATAAATCTTTTTTATAGTTGAAACTATTTTTTATAAAAAATAAAGAAAAACGAATAAAGATTTTTAAACTTCCTCCAGCTGTGTTGGCACATGTGTCCGACTTTATCGCTAAGAAAGAATGCTTATTTGCTGAAACTGGTCATTTAAATGCTTGAAGGGCAGTCATTTTTAATGGGATTTGAAGCTGGTTGGAGCTATAACAGTTTGCAGGAAGACTCAACATAGCTGAATGATTTGATCCACAAGAGCAACACCCACCATCACATCATGTGGGCTGCGCTCTCTGCGGCTTTCCTGATATATGTGGTCGTAAAGTGGAAGGGCTTGCTCCTGTGTAGTGATTAATGAGCGGTCTTGTCAGTGTGAATAAAAACAGGGAAGTGGTAATTAAAGTGGGTCTGCAGCATAGCGAGATTTAGAAACTGCAGCCTGCTAATCAAGTCAGCAGAAATGTTATCAGTAGATGCAACAATCAACCAACTCAGACAAACACACAGTGGCACATTTTCAGGTCATTGCACACATTAAATCTTTTTGGTGAAACCAGTTAAAGCCTCCAATGTTATCATCCTGAACATCAAATTTAACAGAATCAATCAGAAGTCGTCCTCAGGATTTACCAGCGAGATGAATTAAATTAGTTCAAATGGAGGGACAACTCATTGTGAGCCATTCTACCCCTGAAGGTGTTTCCCAGAAATCTGCAAAAAATAAAGCATTCTTGTATGATAAAACATGCAAAGCAAAGACACACACCATGCTGTGTCACCTCTTTGGAATCAACAACAATTTAAAGGGATGCTGTGTAACTTTTGGCCACTAGGGGCGCTAAACCTAGAACTTACCACAGGCCACAGGACACTGTCACAGAATTAAACAGTGTCTCTCTTTCTGGCCTCCTCAGACACCGTTTTCACCTTCTTACTTCATTCAAGGGGAGGAAAAAGTAGCATAAAGCAGAGCCCTCTGTGTTTATAGAGGGGGAGCAGTAAAACAAAGCGTCCAGGTCACATGATTCCATGACAGACGGATCCGCTCCTGCAAAGTTCGAGTATCTGGTTTCTGAAGAGGGCAGCCCCCTCCGAGCGCCGACACGTCAAACACTGTATATTGACCCCAGAAATCATCCAACATTACTCACATTAGGATAATATTTGGGTCAAAAGTTACACGGTATCTCTTTAACTTTAAATATTCAATTAGATGTTTTTTTCCCCCTGGAACTTCCATATAGATTTATTATGAGATTGAATTACAAATGTTCTTTATTTGAATGGATACTGCCCTATACAGGTACAAAAATCAGTTTTAAAACAGTTTAATTTGATTCAATTCACTTCAATTCTATTTCATTTCATTTTTATATTTTGCTATCTACCATAATTTCAATGCAAAATGTAATACATCCAGATATTATTTCCAAATACATCTTGTTATTTGTGTGAGGGGTTTTTCCCCCTTATTTTTCAAAGCAACTTGAATTTCTAAATGGCTTTGTCACTATGCGTTAGCTCAGTTCTCGTGGGCAGAGTGCAAACACAGAATAATCATCAAGAGAAGCTCACAGGACAGAGAACATCACCGCCTAATGAGGATGATGTGAATCTAGCCTTAAGCGGTGATACTGTTACTTCATCCTATTGGAGATGGAACAATCCGTCTGCACTGCCACGTACCTCGTAATAAATGCTGCATGGTTTCAGCTAGTGCATAAATGTATGAAGGTTTCCTGCCCTTCTTTGCCAAATTGAAGTTCATGCTCCAATGCATTGGAGCTTTCATTTGTCATAACTAATCCGTGGAAAAAATAGGCCTTTGTGACTGGACTGACAGAAAAATCCATTCCCATCACCTCCGTTTCATTTGGAACAATATGGTGGCCGTGGCCACCGTACGCTTATCAATTTTTACTCTGTTAATTCAACTGTCATCCCAACCATGTTTTGTGATTGATGGAAATCCTCTCTGGCATCAAATATGTCGAAACCATATTAGTTGTTGGATTAAGATGGCTGTCAGGTCACATTTATTAGTGTCACTCCATCAAAGACTTTGCTCCCAAACTTGCTGTAACCCCACTAATTTTACGAGTGCCTACATTAAAGGAGCTATACCCGATTCTGCACAGTTTTGAATCAGGAATGAGGAGAACAGTTTCGTTTGAACTGTAAGCCCCGCCCCTAACTGTTTTTCCCAGTGAGAAACACTGCTAATCTTCCTTATGCTCTCCTCCCACTCGACGTGCATGAGGTAACGCACACATCTCATGCTCATGCACAATTCTCCAGAGGAAACTCGCATCTTCCAGAGAATTTACTGTTTTGGTTGCAGTACATGGCTGCATCTCAGGTAAACAACAGTTTTTTACTTAAATCTCTGGCAGTACAAATGATAACATAACAAGCTTTTAGTTTAATCAGCCACTGCTATTGAAAGTGATCTTGTGATGTAAAGCGGTTTGTGTTTGTTGCTTTATATGAAGTTTGACAGTGTGTTAAATGCTAACATGATGGTTATCGTGTAAATATAATTATGCATTATATACAGTATAGAGACACACAAGGTCGACACGGTCAGCCAGTAGCGAAGGGCGTAGTCCGGAATATAAAATGTTACTAAAGAAGAAAGTCATTGAAAAGATGCCTGTCTACTCAACTCTCAACTCAACTCAACTTTATTTATAAAGCACTTTAACACAACGTTGGTTGAAAACAAAGTGCTGAACACATTATGGAAATAGAATAAAGTGCAAAATAGAAACAGGAACAATGGCAATAGAACAATAAAACGATAAAACAATAAGACCCTTAAGAAACAATAAAGCAATAAAAAAACCGCTGGAAAGAAATAGTCTAGGAGGACTGCAGGCAGTTTCGAGTCCAAATTCAGGCTGAGGTGGTCCTGCAATGCTCTCCACCTCAAGTATGAGATTACCAAGATTTACATGAGCTTTATTCCTTCTTTGGTCACTCTTGTGCTTCAAGTCTCTCTTCTCCTCCTCAGTTTAATTCTTTTAGGCTGTTTTGTTGTGTATGCAGTGACAGCCAGTGGAGCTATCCCAACTTTCCCCTTGGTGACCATGTTGTTCTGTTTACAAGATGAGACAGCCTCAGCAACGCCCCTCGTTTAGCAATTGGCAGAGAAAACCTGTCTTTAGATAGTTTAGAAGCTAGTTAGCATTAGCAGCTTCCACCAACTATAAAGGCCTGGACTCGTACATAAGCGCAATCAATGAGTATTTTAAAAAAAAAATTACCTCTTTTACCACATTATCTATTGTGTAAAAAGCATTTTTCTTAATGAGATTAAGATAAAATCTGGTATAATTATTTTAAGGGTTCATTTGAATGTTGATACCCCAGCTGCATGATAAGTTTTATTTCAGTTTCATCATCCATGCAGGATCTGCAGCTGGAAACCAGAGATCCTATCGATGAGCTTATGCTGCTACTTAAAATGTATTTAATAAACTTTAATGGTAAAAACTGTGAAATCTTTCTTGCATTCAGTAATAAACTGTCCCAGAGGCTTAGCTAGATTGGGAAGAGGAATGTACTGTTACTTTTGCTGCATTTGTCTTCAGTCTGAGCGGTTACGCAGGAGTGAGTGTGCTACGCTGTGTGACAGATTTAGTGCAGGCTGCACACAGCTGTGTGACGCTGCAGGAGACAGCGCTGGCCAGAGGACAGATAACTCACTTTCTCCCAACCTTGAAAATGCTTTCAGGACACTGAACTTACTCAGCATAGTTCCTCCTAAGGTACATGTTGTACCAGATGACACTGCGGTAACACGCCAGCTCACGTATACTCATCTGATTACAATGTTGTGTTTACATACATTTGAGCTCCTTTATTTTTTTTTTTTTTTTTTTTTTTTTTGTGGACCCTGTAGTTTTCTCTAATGGTGTTCATATTAAGCTGATATGATTGTCACTGTCCTCCCTCCTAGGTGTGG
>JBBBVU010000004.1:29181871-29199253 GCA_037177055.1 Atherinosoma microstoma
TCTATCTATCTATCTATCTATCTATCTATCTATCTATCTATCTATCTATCTATCTATCTATCTATCTATCTAATCTTGGTTTGTTTAATCCAGTGGTTCCCAACCTGACATCCAGGACCCCCAAAGGGGGTCCCCCAAAGAACACAATGAGTCCCTTTGAAGATTCAAAGCCATTATTGTGATTAATGTCCACACATTGTCCACATTTTAAGAAAAAAAAGTGAGTCTATATGTTACTTGTTTAACTTTGACTTTATAGAAGGACAGGACTCAGTCAGAATACATTATTTATGGAGAGAATCTCACTTTTGAAAGCATAAAACCAGCATGGTTTCAGCACGGGGTGGGACAGGGGGTCCATGGCTTTTTAGTATTTGCATGAAGGGGGTCCAAAAGGAAAATAGGTTAGGAACTACTGGTTTAATCCACATAAAATTGTTAGTTTTTAAAAAAAAAAGTAACTTTGGTAACATGTTGGACTATTCCTGCAGTTACATGGCATTCTGGTAACTTCAAAGCCAAAAAAACAAATGTATTCTCACAATGATTTTCTTTTAGTGTTAAGAGGTTCCCTTCATTCTTTCTGCCTCAAAGTGAGATGTTATAAATGAGTAATACAAACCATTCAATTTGCACTTGTCCTGATACGTGCTGTTGTATATTTAGCATACTTATCATGCTTTCAGTTTTCTTATGTATTATTCAACCTTATTAAAGAGAAGTCAGGTTAGATGTTGAGCTGTTTTTCATTGGTTTCCGTGGATGGTCAAATTTATCAATATGTATTCTGACCTCATGTTAATATCTCCTCCTGCTTGTCATTTTAGCAACAGGTTCATTCAACTAAACACATTAAAAAAAAAGAAGAAAAACAAGGAGGAAACTAACATATTCAAAAATAACTTGTGAGAAAGGAGGACAAATGGCAAACAGGACATCCAGAAACATTTTTCACAGTAGCTGGTAAATGACTTCATTTGTTTACTCTCAATGTGTCAAATGAGAAGCGGCAGTATTGGTTTGAGGTTGAAGCTTCAGCCTACACAATTTCCCAGCAGGTAATTTAAATGAAAAACGGTAGCTATGTTTATCTTTCAGTGCAGCGACAGTGTAGAATAGTTAATGTCAAATACTTTTACTGTTAGAGAAAAACAACACATCAAATGAAAGTCTTCAGTGATCATGAGAACTTTAAACCCATGAAGTTAGATTTCTAGGAACTGTTATCTCTAACAATCTTTTTGCACGGGAATTCATAAATATTGCACATCTACATACTACATATATACATACACACACATACATATGTTAATATTATTTTAAGAGCCTGTCTCCCAATAGCAACAAATAACATTTTGATGGATCTTAAAATTCTGGCTTCATTTTGAGCTCTCCTGCAAACCTGTACAGCTTAATGACTCTCTAATGATAAAACTAGAAAGAGATTGCTGCAAAACAATTTTAAATCAGACTGATAGACAATAACACTTTTTTCTTTTAAAATGACCTTCAGCACAACATATTTTTGCATGTAAATGTTTTTGTAAGAATTTTTTTTTAAGTTTTTATTTGCTGCTGGGAATGTTTTAAGAATGGGTTTTGATGTGATGGTGTTGTGTGTTCAGGTTGGAATGAGGATCCAAGTGTCGACACAAAGCTGAGAATAACTGAGAAGGGTTTATTGTAATATACTGGTGAGGAAAACAGACCAGAGATGAGCAGAGGTATGATGGTGGTGTGAACAGCAGGCAGGCAGGTCAAGATTCCTAACAGGAGTAAACAAAACACAATTACACACAAGCTGAGGAAAATGACAGCTAAACTGTGGTGATGAACGGCCAAGTGCTGTTACCACTGGGTGAACAAACAATCTAACGATGATTGGATGAGCAACTTTAAGTAGCCTACTGCTACTGATTGTAGATGAGGTGCAGGTGAAGGTTCTGGTTGCCAGGGAACTCATCACCTGACATAAAACACTTCTGGTAAATCTATTTTAAGGCAACTGTCTTCCTAAACCTAAACACAGTTTTTAATAGGTAAACCAAATCCATCAGCCAAAGTAAAGGTGAGAAATGAGTGGAGTGCTCAGACAATGCAGCACACAAGCAGACAAAGGTCCCAAAAGGAAGATTTTGTTAGACAGAGGGTCTGGTTGTCGGTCGGTGAGGGAGGCTACACTGACAAGGAGTAGAAATGAGTTCAGAAATTATCAGCAGCATCAGGGATCAGACAAAAGACAAACCCCAGGAACGGACTGGGATCAAAAACAAGTGGTGATGTATAAGGAAACAAACAGCTGGAACACAGAGGTAGAGAACAGGTGTGCTACATGATGGAAAGCAGCGCAGTAATCAGCTAAACTCAAAACAGATGTAGAGTGAAATAAACAGGAAAATAAAATCAGAAAACTTAAAAAAGGGCAAAATCTTCCAAGCTTCCTCAAGTAAGATGAAGTCTGCAGTTCTGCTTAAAAATTGTATGTTTATTAATCAAAAATATCAAGTTTTGCTTTTTTTTAGTGACGATAAATTTGGGCCATCAAAATGAAAATAGTAGAAATGATAATACATCATTCCTCAACAGAGGAAGTTTTATCTTATATGTCTATTACCAGGGGTAATATCAGCGTAACAAATATATCCCTAGACTACAGTGTAAGCATACAGAGATTTTCAAAATGATACAAGATACCAAACCATGTAAAAAGGACTGCTGGCTGGCAGTCTTGTGTGCCCATATATACTTAAAAAAAAAGAAGAAAAACTCGACTCCAAGAGCACAAGATCAATATATTATGTTTTATGACGCTCACAAAATATCTTTTCAGTTTACAAAAAATGTATGATATTAACAACTCAAGCAAATGTGCATGCCATGTGTCATCTCGACCAGCACACAAGCCTGCATTTGAGGTTAGTGGGGTTGTGGTGGAGTATAACGTAAAACCCTTCACTTTGCTTTGAACAACTTCTTCCACGTCAGTTTCATTTATAAGATGCATTCGTTTTTAATCGTTGCTTTTTTTCACTCACTGGTTAGTTTAACTTGATGGGAATTAAACAACACAACAACAAGGTTTTGTTTAGGTTTAGGAAACACGGTTTCCCGAAAAGCGTCATCTAACTCATGTGAGAGACGGCGGCTTCTTTGTGACATTATTTATTGTTATTGCACGTATGAATGGTTTCCATACATGTGAAAGTAAAGGTACGAGGAGTGCAGACAGACAAAACAGTGAAGTTCCTTTGTGGTTGTGCCTGCCACAGTAGGTGTTCTTTATTCTACATTTTGCCATGATGTCTCACCCATGCAAACAATCATCAGACTCTCAAGACAAAAACACACCAGCTAGATGACATAGCCTACATATCCCAGTCTGGTCGGTTTAAATATGTTGAGTCCCTGCATGGGTGTTTATTCCATCCCTGCCAGGAACTCAGATTTTCTACGTTATGAGAAATCAAGAGACCCCGAGTGGATACAAGGAAAGGACAGTGTTTCTAATGATGTGGTTATAAGTGAGATCAATAGTGTAAACTGATTGAAACTGTGTGGGCACCCGAGGCGCATTCGCATGTTCTCACTGTCGCTGATGATCACGGAGACTCAGCACTTCTCCATTACTTCCTGGAAATAAAGCACAGAGGTATGCAGAGAAGTGGATGCTTTGATATGGCTGTCATCATTAACATTAAAGCCAGAGTTTTGTGTGAATGGTTTATGAGTACACAGAAGCTGAATTATGGTGAAATATTTTAATATTTCAACATTTCACACAGAAACTCTTCAAAGTTGGTTTCCCACCCACTGATTCATTCATTAAAACAGTAAGTTCTTTACACTGTACTCATCACAGTGGTGTGGATTCTGATAATATCTGTACATTACAGACTGCTGATACCCACGCCAGCCTACTTTATGGTTTCTAAAAGATTTGGTTTTACTATGAAGGCAAAAAACTAACTAAATGTTAATGTATGTATAATTTGATATCTAAATTCTTAGAGGGATCATCATCATAGTACATGCTAACCTCATATCTGGATTACTCATTCCAAGCCCATGAAAAAAACTTTTTGGGATCTTCACTCAGCCTCATTATTTACTGTTTCATAGCCATACAGAGATGATAGCAGCAAGCAAAGCCCACTTCTATTTTATTTACCAGAAGTGGTTCACCAGTCTGGGTTTTCACACACACACCGACAAAAACTTTCCTGTCAAAGGTTTGTTCTCATACTAAGAAAGCCAAGCGAGTGAAAGCAAAAGCAGGCTTTTTTATTATATGCATGCCTCCACTGAAAGCTGTAAGCAGACTGTGTGATAATTCGGGCCAGCCTGTAAATCAAAATTATATTGTGAAGGAAGAATTTTCAGTCCTTGAATGAGCAGATATGACAGCTTGTTTGTTCCATCATTTACTGTATCTGCTGTTTTCAAGTTCTTCAACTGACGTGTGTGTGTGTGTGTGTGTGTGTGAATTTCCTGATAAATTAGTCACCATATTGCAGCCTACCGACCTTTCAGTGAAATACGTGTCTTTTAGGTGTTAGTTGGTCTGCCACATACCAAAGAGCGAAAGATGCAAATCACGAAACTACTTACATTAAAAACTCATTTTGACACGAAATATTGAAAACAATGTTCCATGAAAACAAACCTAGGGTGTAAACATGCACATAACGCATGTGTGCAGTGTATTTGAAAATTTCAGGTCAGATGCCGCAGGGGTTATATTATTTAGCAGTGATGGTAAAATTTAGAAAACCATGATTTCAGTATTTTTATAATGTTATTACATGTTCGCTTTCCTCCACATGCAGATCTCTGTATCTAGTCATCAACAACATTCATGGTATTTTGAAGAGTGTCCTGTGGCCAAGTAGCCAGGGCGCATTAACATAGGGGAGGGATGGTTGCCTAGTGGTTACAGAGGTGGATTTGGGTCTTTAGGACTTGGGTTCAACTCCCTGGTTTAGCAGAAGGCCCCCTTGCTCAGAGGCCCACAGCACCTCCGGTGTTGAATTAGGGCTTCTGACTGTTCTTGGTAAATCTACTAGAGATGAGTGAAATGCAGAGCTTAATTGGGATTAATATTAATATTGCTTCTCCTATATAGATTTAGACGATCACAGCAAATGTCACTGGTTCTATTGGGATTTATTTTTGTCATTACTAATTTCTTTTGGCCCACTTATTCTGTGGAACAAACACTACTTTTTCTCCATAACTCCAATTTTTTGGATCCTGTCTCTTCTCTGAGCTCTCTCCAGCCAGTAAAAGTCAGTCAGATGCTGACTCTTGTCTTATCTCCAGCTCTGTTCCTTTCTCTCTTTCTTTTCCTCACTTCCTCAGTTAATGTCCTCTTGCGTTTTGTAGTACTTGGTTACATTCTGAACTGTTTGAATAATTCGCCATGGTACGTGTTCAACATTGCAGATGTGTTGATATCCAGCTGCTGGCGTGTGACACGGTGCTGTAAAGAGAAATTTTGCCAACATTCCAACACCCTCTAGAACCACCAGAGGGGGTCATCTTGACGCCCTGCTGATGGAGCATTGAGAAAAAAGTAATAAAGGTGGTGTTTACAGAGGCCAATTTTTTCCCCCTTTTAATCTATTTTATCATTCAAGACAAAGCTTCAATAAATAGATAACTGATTGATTAGCATGTGAGAATTTGGGCTTGTACTTCAAATTGAAAATGTCAAATATTTCCTAGCGTACAACATTCACTTATCAGTTAACAGAACTAAATTAAAGAATTTTCTAATGTATTTATATTTTTGATCAATTATTCGAGGGGGTAGAATTACAAAAAAAAGCATCATATAATGCTAAAGTACATAAACAGATCATTGGATGTCAGCTAATATTGATTTATTGAACTGCACATGGAGAGATAAATTATGAACGCACACTGGGTCATTCTGGCATCGATCCAGCTCTGGTAGAGGACATGTGTATTCAATGCTGCCATGTCGAAAACATTATAAAACTCTGCAATATACCTTCTTCTAGTTGCACGTGTTACGATCCAACATTGTTTGACCCGTATCATGTTGATGCTCTATATCTAGTGATCCAGGAGGTTTCAAAATATAGGGGGTACTGAGTCTTGGGTATTGGGCCTTTTGAGGATTTTTTCAGGTGACTGACCCTATGGCTTGGCAGAGATTTGCGCTCTCTGAGTGCCCGTAGTTAAATATATTTCAGTTTATTAGTTACAAGTGTTAGATGTTGCTCATGTTGATGAATACTTGTTCTTTTTTCTTGTGTCATATATAGATATGGCATTTTGGAGAGAGATTAAAGAGATTACATCAAACGTTCAACTCAAAAACAACAAAGTGCTGTCAGTCACATAAGATTTTGCATGTACTTTTACCCTGCTGACATTTGTTTATGCAACACATAACTGTGAATTAAAGGCAAACAATTATGAAGTACCACTGTAGTCAAGTGTTTGAAATAGCAGCTGGCTACTAATCCCTGGTGCAGGCCTGCGTCTGTGCTCCGGTCTTCCAGGGTCACTGTCTTACGGGTTTTAGATGGTACCCTGTTCCAACACACCTAATTCAAATTAAATGTATCCAACAGCTTGTTTTCATGTTCTGCACAATGATTCATTCATTTGAATCGGGTGTGTTGAAGCGAGTAAGCATGCTCCAGGACCGTGGTCTTCAAGGACCGGGGCGGTGTCCATCCTCAGCCTACGGTTTGGGTGAGTGAAGACAAGAAATGGACAATTTGAAGACAACCTGTGCTTGTAAATAATGGAAATACCGCACAAGTGTGTGTGAACTTATGCTACTGTGCAGGTATGGAATCTATAATAAAAACTACATGTGCACAACACTTGTGAAGCGTATGTATGCGTTCATGTCTGTGAACATGAACACAGCTTTCATGGGGGCCGCATGCCATCTTTAAAAGACATACAGTAAGCACGACTGTCATTTTTGCCCCTGTTTTATATAAGACATTTTTGTTTTTGTAAATGTTAGTTTTGCTAGTTGCAGAGTGAACATGGCAGATAATCATCAAATCAAATTAAGTTTATTTGTATAGCACATTCAGAAAACAACCATAGTTGACCAAAGGGATTTACAATTATCGTTAGGAAAAGATTAACAATAAGACATTTATAAAAGCAGATGCCATACAAGTAATGAAAATAAATGTTAGATTAAGAACATCCAAAGGCTTTGAAAAAATGAATGAGTTTTCAATTTAGCCTTGAGGAAAACTGCCCTTTATTGCCATAAAAGTGTAAGAAAATGCAGTTTTGAACAGATCTTAAACTGTCGTTTGGATCAATACAAATAGTTTGTTTCAATACTCAGTGAATTATTTGAAAAAGAAAAATTACCATGTTCTTGTTCTGCTTATATGGTCTAGTTAAAACAAAGCACAGTGTGGCCGCTGGCAGCCCCATTTGGGCTGGTATGACTAGTGGTTTATGGTGAAACGTTAAGTTGCTGCTAGCTGTTTAACCGCCACCTCTGAGTAAGCTCAGCTGGTGGTCTGCTTCTCATGTTTTACCACTTAACTTCAAAATTAGCTACATATGACATATGACAACAAGATCATCTTATAAATTATCTTTTTTTCTTTAGGCAAGGCAAGCTTATTTGTAAAGCACATTTCATGAATAAGACAATTCAAAATGCTTTACATAAAACAGTAAAAACATCACAGATTGTGCAAAGTAAGCTTTAAAAAGTGGTAAAAGGCAGCAACAAATAGCAAAAATCACAATGAAATCATCAATTAAATTAAAATTATTAAAAGATAGATCAGTAAAAAGTTGCTGTGCAGATTTAGTGCATAGACGCGTGAAAAAAGAAATGTTTTTAACCTGGATTTAAAAGGTAGCTACATTGGCTGAAAGTTTAATCTCCACAGGCAGTTTGTTCCACTTGTTTCCAGAATAACAGCTAAAAGCTGCTTCTTCATGTTTAGTCTGGACTCTGGCCTGTAGCCTACTAGTTGACCTTAGTCTTTATTCATTTATTTATTTTTCACAAGGTCACACATTCGCCATAAAACAAAGGTAATATAGTTAGAACTGCAATTTTACTCAAAGCAAGCTTTAGATCTGATTCCATGAATCTGTTTGATTCATCAGAATTTTGCTATTTTAGCTGATCCTTTAGCTCAACACCATATACATGGTTTTCTCATTTATTTGTAGAATCATTGTATAAGTGGAGTAATGACGCCCAACCGACTCATCACCAACGCAAGTCTTTAAAGACACAGCCAAGATTTAAATAGCAAGTATCTATCTTTAAATAACATTTTATTTAACAAATATTTTAGCATGTGATTCATCAGTTCATTCAACTTTTATCAACATTTATATTCAAATGTAATTGTTAAATCTCTGCCCTTGTCTGTTTTTGTTTGCATAATTGTGTGAGTTTCATCCTTCATGTTTACCCCCCTTTACACTCCCATGAGAGTCAAGGGGAAAGAGAAATGCAGTGGAGGGGAACTGAAGAGTCATTCACAGTCATAAGAAAGAAAAAATATCCCCCCTGCAAAAGCACTGTAATACAGAAGTGTTAAACTTCTACACATGGTATAGGTCATACAGCTGAATACCCCACCATTAATAAGGACATGTACTTCTTTTAGATGCTGCGTCATCGTGCTCAGTAAACTTGTCAGGTAGTGGTAGAGACAGGCGTGACTGGGAGAGGCCTATAGACACTTTCATCCACATTCACCAGAGTGAAACTACTAATATATAGAGACTGAGAACAAACGCTTAGTCAGACAACCACAAACAACTCAATTCTCTCCAGCAGTGAAACGGTTAAACTGCACTTTTGCTTTTTTTTGACTCCCAGCTGTCTGGTATTGCTGCTGGTGGTGTCTGCTGCCCAGAAATGAAGTGGAAGGTGTTATCGCTCAATCAGACGGATATGATAGCAACCATGCAAAGATTTGTGCATGGCTCAGAGAAGTTCTCTGGAAAACAGCCTCTTCATGTTCCTTGTAGTCCTTCCTCCATCATCCTCTTTCTTTCTGTCTGTCAGTCTATTTACCTCTTTTTGTCTCCTTGCGTGCATGCATATATTATGTATGCTTTGCTGGGCATGGTGTATGCCCTTTGGGTGTTTTTTTTTTTTTTTTTGAGTGGACTCTCTTGGCACAAGCAGTGTATTTAAAATTCTGCCCAAGGACAGTACTTGACTGACGTTATTAAGGCAGGAAAGCATTGGTGCACACACAATAATGATGAGATGCAGTGGTCCTATTCCTCACCTGTTGTCCTAGTTTAGGTTTGTGAGGCAGACGTTCTTTTTATTTTTAGGATTATATTTAAAATCTTCCTTTTAAAATCATTGTTAGTAATGACTAAAGTGACCCTGATCCCTTAGTTGTGCTGCTCTAGACCAAGGCTGCTGTGGAGCCTTTATTCTCATACCTTTCACTTCCTATGCATTTATATGCTCCTCTCATTAATTCAGTGCCGTCTCTCTCTTTTAGTTTGAGTATTTTCCTCTCTGTCCTCTTACCCTGTGCTTTTCTTTAAGGATCTCTGCTTCTCTAACTGCTCCCAAAAGATAGTCTGAAAAACCTGTCCACTGTTTCCTCTCTAACTGGTTCAGAAAGACTTACTTTCTATCAGAAAAGGTTTTCTCCCGACCGTCACCAGGCGCTAACCCAAAGGGGAATTATTGGGTTTCTCCAACCAATACTATTACTCGACTAAAGTCTTGATCTTACACTTTGAAGTTCCCTGAAATGACCAAACTGAATTCCTCAGATATTAAAATGTCTCAAACCAAACATAAATATATTGTACACACATGAAAATGCTGTTGTCCAGCACACATTCAGAGAACTGTACTTATTGCAGGGTGGGATGAGTGAAAGTCACTTCAGTCCAGTAGCCACTTACGATGCTATATATCATAACATGACCTTCTTTTAAAAACTATTATATTCATGAACCTGAGAAAAACATGTTAACATTTTCAGCCCTTTGCAAAAAGATACCATGTTTGGAAATTAGATGTAGCAAGCAGGTCAACTTAATGCACAGCTATTACAGAGTAAACCGAAACGTCCAGAATGAGCATCTCTGTAACTATAGCAACTCATATGATAGTTCAGCATGTCACAGGGGGTTTACAGCTTATATTTTACTGATATACATACAAATAATGCAATTGTAGAATCACTTTGATAAAAATAAATGATATTACTACAAGAAAGAAATGACTACAAAAACGTAAAATGAGTTGATTTTGTGAGCTGAATTAAACTTTGCATGCAACTGGCCTCAAGATGCAAGCTGCTGCACGATCTTTTCAACTTGCCACCTCATCTTTTTATGTACTGCATGTAGCTTCCAGACATATTTTAAAGAAACCCAGAACTTCATTTAGAAAATGTGTGGGAGAGCAGCATCTCATATAAATATGATTACCGCTGATTATAGCACTTCAAAAGTGCTGTGAGTGAGACTGTGGTACACAGTGAGAGTGGCTCTCATTCATAATACACTGAAACACAGCGAGCTACTAACCTCACATCCTGTGTAGCAGGAAATGCTTAATTTCCTGTAGTGAAGTGTAGGTGGGGGTTATTGTGTATTTGTGTCTCTGTATATATTTGACACATTGGAAGTGTGTGATTGCATGTCAGTATTAGCACTTAATTTTATAATTTTTCAAATGTTATCTATTTTTCTCAGCAACATCCTCTAAGGAGGGCTGTTTAAACGGTGCATTAGAACCTTCTGTTTATTTTTTTTTTTCATCCTCTAAGTGATTGTTATGTTGCCATGGATGCTTTATGGTTTTGAAGAAGTTGCAGATAAGTGTGAGGGTTATCTCTTAACTAAGCCACAAAAACAGTTACACCTTATATTTTGAAATCCATCCAACTTAAATGTTTTTTGTTGTTGCCCATAAATAACGTTAGAATTAAGCTAAATGAAAGTAACTGGATGATCTAAGAAGAGATTTGAACAATGATGACATTATACGGCTGTGTTTCAAAACCAATTCAAACTGGTTAGGTCATCTGGGTGCATCTAAACATCTCCCGCAGCCTCGCACACAAGCCTCTTCCTTATGTTACATTCACTGACCGTTGTTTGAAGATGTCTCACACATTTTATGACTTATTAGAATGAGTGAAAGAAGTGGCAACTATGTAAGTTTTTTTTTATAATTTGGGCCTCTTGACTCACAAGGCTTTGACAGCTGCCTCGAACACGCACGTACTCACAACTGCCACCTCTGATCCCCAAAAATACTATACAGTTGTCAAGGAAACAGCCAAAGCCTATCTTGCGTGTGGAACAGAGAGAGATCATTTGTACATCTTGGAATAGCTTCAGTGACGCATACATTTGCTCGCAAGCGCCATGCCTGCAAACCGCCCTCCTTCACCTCCCCATTCTGTGTTACAACATCCATCCATCTGTCCTCTGATCTTTTCCTGTTTTCTTCTTTCCAACTTGTTTATTCTCAGTTTCTCTCCTCCATTCCCTACCCTTTCTCCATCCCCGTCTTCATCTCCATTTTACTTTATTTTTCCACAAAAAAGACATTTCTCTGAAGACTCCTGTTGTTTCTAGTCATGGTACTATACTGGTTTCAAATCCCATTAAAAATAAACTCATCAATACATCTAATTTTGGCTGATTTGATCAAGAAGTTCTTTTTTTTAAAGACACAATTTCTCCCAAAATAGTATAATACAAGACAAGCTGCCAAAACTTGTTAGTTCGTGATATCGTTGTTTGCCAGTCTGCTTATGAGCCATGTAGGGTTTATTTTTACGGGCAGTAAAATCCCATGAGGGAGTGATGACTTCATATTGTCTCTGATTAATGGTTCTACATGAGGATGGGGGGTGGATGGAAAACTCAGCCAAAATTCCTTCTCCTCTGTCCCTTCAAGCCATCTGCAACACACATTTCTTAAACAAAATATGCTCCGGTGCAAAAAAACCCCAGAAATCTTGCTTTCATATCTCTCTGCTCCGTTGTTATTTCACATCTTGTGCGAATTCTTACTGCATGTTTTATAATTATCACCACAAAGACTTAAAAATGTAAGTGGCTCCAGTAAGACTTCTGGCATGTCTCACCCCACATGGATTAATTCTGACATGACAACAAAAGCCATATTTAAAGACTAATCCTTAATCCACCATCAAACATTCCAGACTCATCTCCTTCACTTCTGATAAACAGCATCAACATCAGCCCACACATGGTCACTTTTACGTCTTCTTTACAACTGTTTGACCTACTAATTTTTAGCCACATATGGAAACATTTGTTGATAAAAGAGGCACATGTCTGACCACATGTGATGACAGATCACATGTGTCATTTGTCATCAGAATTTCCAGCTTTCTGCATGAAGTCAGCTCAGAAAAACTCTTCATTTGTCCAGCTTACCTTTAGCTTAAATATAACATCACTCACCAACATCATCTAGTTTCCACAGTAGCTCAGAGGACTTTAACTAATAAAATCTGCTGCAGTTTTGGCAATGTTGTGCTGTGTGTGTGTGAGTATTTGTGTGTTTTGTGTGTATGACTCGTTCTGAGTCATTGCCGTTTCCTCCGGGTGCACAGCCAGGGCAAAGAACAAGAGTTTTTATATGAGCGTGTGTTATACACAGAGGGAAAGCAGTGCATACATGTCTGCATGCACATGTGTGCTTATTAGCGTGCATGTGTGTTTATGAAGCTGCCCAGACCTGAGCACCTTCCCCTGATGACTCAAAACCTGTGACTGCTTACAACACCGAATCTGTCCAAGTGTGTTATCTGTTCATTTTTTTCTTAAACCACCTTATTATAGTTTATCTCATGGTCAGCAACCACAATCTTGAGTCCATCTGTTTAAAGGATATAGTTTTGTTAACATAAGCGATCGCAAGAAAACCCCAAAACCAACCATTTATTTTGAGCTGATTCAACGTGAAAAATTAAAAAGTATTTAAACATGTTTAGGTGCTGAAAGAAAAGCAAAGAATATTATTTTTCTCATATTGTCCATTCCCGTTGTCATCTGCTGTCCTAGAAATTCTGTTTGAGCTCCTGTCTCTTTAAGACCTCTCCAGAAAGGCTCATCGTTTCATAATTGGTCCGATTAATTAAAGATGGTGAATAGCAGCTGGTAATTTATTATTTGAAAAGCGTCAATCTAGCCAGGCATCATAGAAAATGTATTAAATGGTGAAAGAAAGAAGTGAAAGAAGAAAACTCTGGACTGCAATAAAAGATTGTAAAGTTCAAGAGCTGTGTATACTCTGGGACAGCACATGTGAAAAGCAATCTGAAACACTAAAGATAAGGGGGGGGGGAAACCCTTTCTTCACATGATTAATAGAGGAAACCAATTTGTTAACTGATAATTAATAAAGAGAAAATGATTGTCATGGCGGCTTTTGATCTTCTGTTATCTTTAAGGTGCTGATAAAGCCAATGCAAAAAAGAAAACGATGGACAAGACTTGAGACAGCTGGTCGAAATCATGTGAATCAGGCTCCCTGCTGAGTGTGAACAGATTCAGCTGAGAACTGGTCCACCTGAATGCCAGGGTGAGTCAGTCCCACCAGCAGGGGTACTGACAGAAAACAGATACCATGAACTCTTTCGCCATTTGAGTCAATTAAGCGTTCAGCATGTACAGTGATTGGAGCGGGACAAGCTGTGCGTGACTCAGGATTCTGCCTGTGAACCAAATGGAAAACCAGCATCATTTCAAGGTTTGTTTTCTTGGGGCCACTGTCTGGACTGTAGGGGGAGGCACCAAGATGAAAAGAAATGGAGGTTTAATTCTCACATTGACTATTTACTGCAGCTTTACTCTACTGTGAAATCTTTTCCTGGCATCTTTACAGGGAAAAAACACAACAGTGGTCTGTTACACAGACTCAGCTGTGGCTTTTTTTTGATTGGAGTTTACATCATGTGTTATTATGAGCGCAATTTTGTGGTGCAGAGTGTAACCTTTTTGAAGAATTAAGAGCATATTAAACCATTAACCATTGGCTCATTAGCTGCGTTTCCCAGAATTTTACAGCGTACATCCATATGACCTTCAGCTGAACTGAACAGATGAATCAGGATCACTTTCAAAACCAGCTGTGAACCACGGTTAGTCTATGAGTTGTTTAGACTAAACAATCAGAAGGAGGTGAGACGAAGGAAGGAGCGTCAATCATTGGACTGAGACAACCAGCGGACATTCAGACACAAAGCGTCTGCAACTTAAAAGGAGCCGTTCCAAACTGCCGTGGTGACTCACTGTTCCTTCTCCCGGCTTTACGGGAAGTGGAATGTGTTTTTAATTCTTCAGTTTTATTTTCCTCCCCCACTCCTCCTTGCTTCGGTGGAGTAGAGGAGGGTCAGACCGTGGACTAATGTTTGTCTGACTGTGTGAATGTTGTGGTGTGTCTGTTTGCTCATGAGCACGTCACAAACCTAGTCCTCAGGGGAGAAAGCCCAAATTATTCCACAGGTGACCACAGAGACTTGGAAAAGACTGAAAGTGGAGCCTCTCCAAGAAACAAGTTCAAAGAAAAACATTTATTAAAACCAGTCAGATAGTTGATCATTTAGATAAAATAGATTTTTTTCTAAAGTTACAGCTTCCTTGCCAAGAGTTGGATATGAAGATGAATAGCACAGTTGTGTTTGTGCAATAAATGAGAAGTATAAGCTAAGAAGGTGAGTAATGCCCAGAGGTGGATCCAGAAAATTGCTGATGGAGGGGGCACAGCACCAACACCTTTTTTTTTTAAAGAAAGAAAGAATAAAAGAAGAAGAGGGCTTAGATTTTGGGACATAATGAACTGATTATTACAACTAAAGTAGTCAGTTAATGTAAAAAGTTAAGCAAAATTTGGAAAAGAAGACAATAAAATTATTTTTTTAATCTTCAGTTGTTTTTTTTAGGATGATACTGCTTATATGTCTTTAATCACTGCTACACAAGCACTTCTACTTCATTGATAACTAGAAAAAAATAGTTTTCAGTCAAATCAGAATATACGTTTCCTCTGTATTATTTGACTTTGCATATTTGTCACATCTAGTGGTTTTATGACTTTTACATCCTCTTCTTAAAATGTGATCACACATCTAGGCATCTGATGTGATGAAAATGCTGTATTATGAACGTGGTGGTGTTGATGTAGAACAACATATAGAGGTACATTACATGCCAATGAGCCTTTTCATTTTCAAAGGTCGGTAATACAAATTTCGTACAAATGATGGCTCTGGTGGAAATAGAGAATATCAGCAATATTTTCAAAGAAAAAATAGTTTAACCTGCAGCAAGACTATCTTCCATTTTGCAGGTGAACAATAAGACCTGTCATAAAAGTTACAGTAACAAATAATTGGAAGATGTTTTTTTTTAAATAAATGCTTCTTGCTGACCTTAATGGCTTTCACATAGGCTACTCATTACATTATAAGAAAATGATGGTAAATGATCGCAGTAGATTGCTCCTGACAACAGAATGAAAAGGATACAGATGTTTTCACCCAGTGCAACAATGAAGCCGATATCATGGCAGAATAAACAGCTAAATTTTATACAGCATCATGCAGGTCTTGTTTGTATATCTTGTTCGAAACTGTTGCAAGTTCAAAAACATAACATGCCATGTTATGTTAATCTTATTTACACAGTGACCCTAAACCTTTCATTTACCATTAAAGTTTTCAGAGCAGGTTCAATTTTCTGCATTTGTTTCCATCAATCAAATGAGATTTGTTTGAGCAATCAGAGTTACCATACATACATATATCAATATTCAAAATGACATCTTGCCCACAGGTTCATGTCATTCCACAGCAGCAAGTTCTTTATGACAATGTATAAAATACAGGGTAAAATGAACCACAGAAATTGGTGACTTGTTAATTTATCTATTCGTTTATTCATTTGTGAATGTGCAATTTCAGTATTCCAAGTTGAGTATCACACTGGGCAACTGATAACCTGAAATACACCTGGAAGCAATCTGGATGATTCTGCAATGTCTCTGCTCTTGATTGATACACCAGATATAACTGATAGGACCAGAAACTCATCCTTACATCTTCATATTGTGAATGTTTACAATGAAAAGATTCATAAGATACGATTTTTCTTTTTTTTTCTTTTGTCAGATGGTAAAAATGTAGACTTTAGACATGGATGCAGCAACTAACCATTTTATTTATCTTTATTTCTATCTACCCCAAAGGGGAAGAATAGAAAAGGAAAGAGGTGATAAACTTTGCTATCATGGATCTACTCCACATTAACACACATTAGCAGAGAGAGAGAGAGATTTATGACCTAAGTTAATATCTTAGTTTGTTTGTTTATATACTTTTACATTCCAATATAATAAGAAGAAAATGGTCAAACAATTAAAAAAAAATTTTGATGGAATTTTACAGTTAGTCATTTCCTGGAAAATTATTCAAATTGATTATGATTCACCCAACCACTCAGGGTCATTTTCTGACTTAATCTATTCTAACCTGATAAACGGAGCTGACCAATCAGAGGACTTTGTGTAGAGGAAGAAAAGGCAAAAACCATCTCATTTGAGTCTATAGATTTAATTATTTATTTATTTATTTTGCACATTAGTTAAACATTATTTTTATTGACTTTATCTTATTCATGTGCTCTTAATGGAAATTCTGAAATGGCTGGAAACTTGTGCATCCATAAGTACAAAGATTTCGTTTTCATTCTCTGTAGGTCTGATTGGCTATGTCAGCCTACAAAATCCAAGACCTAATGCCCCTTGACTGGAGCAAATTATATAAAATCTTCTCCTTTTAATCTTGTTAAAATCAGCACAAGCTAAAACCCAATCCCTAACAGCATTGTGCTTTTTATTCCATCCAGTTTAATCTTCAAATTAACATATTTTGGTATGGAATTCTTTTGTGTCTGACCATATTTGTATATTTGTACTAATTGGGTAGAAATTGCCATTAATGCCACATTCAAACTGCAAGCAAAAGTGGCCCATATCTGACATTTTTGCACATATGTGACTCATAACTGATTTTTTGGTCTTCTTAAACCACTGGCAGTGCAAGACTTTTTGACTATTTCTGACCACAATGACTTCTGTGGCTATCTCCACATTAGGAGCTGTCAAGCTGGGGTCTGTCTCAGCCTGATCTGTGTCCTTCCTCTTTACAAAAAGTCTGAAATATCTCCCTTTCTTTTCATTCTTATATCTTCCAATACCAAGTAATACTGTTTACGCAGGGATCCTCAATCCCGGTCGTCGAGGGCCGGTGTGCATGCAGGTTTTTGTTGTGTCCCTGCTGCAATACACCTGACTCACACTCAGACAAGCTCTCCTCA
>JBBBVU010000004.1:29199353-29212427 GCA_037177055.1 Atherinosoma microstoma
AGTAGCAGTTCCTACCTTTACAGATGTATGACGGATAGTTGGTACCAATCCATGCTTCAAGTATATACAGACTATTGAACTCGTTGATGCAGCCATTAACAGAGCAAATGCCGTGCTTTGCCATTTTTGAGGGTTTGTGAGGAGAAGAATTGGCCTACGTTCTGACATTTTAGAGGGCGGGCTCAGCTAGCTAGGGGGGTGGGTCCATGGCTGCATCCACTATGCCGGGAGTGGTTGTTTCCCTTCTCAACGTCACTTGGGGAAAGATTTCAGGCTCACCCGTTTGAGCACACATTCGCTGAAAATTGGAGCAAGGAAGAGAGAGAGAGCAGTGACAGGATTTTCTAACTCCTGAGCCTCATACACTGTCCTGGGGACACATATGACTGTTAAAAAACCTTTAGAAAGTGAATTTTGCATAATATGGGACCTTTAACCAAACACCAAGTACAAGTAAAGTTTAAAATAAAATTGCAGACCAGGGATGAACTGGGGCTTCTTGGGTTAAAGTTATGTAACTCCACCACCCTCCTAATATGCACTTCTCTCTTTTGGAACTGGTAATCATTCCTTTAATGATAGTCAAACAAAAGACAATGTATTCCTGCTTAGTTATTTTCATGCCCACATGGTGCTTGTCATCGTCCTCACGACAAGAACGATCAAATTCCTCTGCTTTCAGTAAATACAGGAAATAAGTGAAGAGCAGGTTTAAAACCCCTGCACAATCAGTTGAAATCAGAAGAAAGAGACATGTGGTTTTCCCCTTTTTTTCCTGTTAACTGTCTATGTCCCTGATACTTTTCATCTGCCTCTTACAGCATTAAAATAACATCAAATATGGATGACGTATCAAACTGGACTTATTTCATCAATCCTGAAATAGATAATGTCTCTTGTATTTGCATTTTATGGTATTTTTTAAGCAGTTTAATGCAAGCACCTGCATGTCTCAGTTCAGCTGGTACTGTTTCCAGTGGCAACAACAATAAGAGTTTTTATTTATCTGCCTCTAACCACCACTTTATGGGCATAAATGAATAGTCTTGTGCTGTTGCCCTGTAGCTGTTGTCAGTCAAAAGCATCACCTCCGGCCCAGACCGGCTTCCTTGGAAACTCATGGCCTATTTCTGTTTGTCTAGGGTTTTTCCAGCCTGAGGTGGCTATTTTGGTCAGATAAATACAATGTTGTTTTGAGAGCAGGGGCTGAGGAGCAAGGCACAGATGAGATCACCTCTCAAGGCTCCTGAGCAGCAGAACAACAGACAGCAAGACAAGACAAGAACTGCCATGAACCGAGATGGAAAATAAAGGCTTGGGAAATTATTGACATCCCCTCTTGAGCTTAAGGCTTGCCCGAGGCAAAGACTTTGGAGAGAACTTGTCTCACGGTCTCTTGGAAACAGAGAGAAATTTGAAAACGTACGGAAAAATAATTGGTTGAGAAATATTTGTGATCATGGGGCATTACTGCTTTGTGAAAATGAAAAGAAGGACATGTTTGATAGGTGTGTATGCAAAGCCCTTCCCCCACAGAGCAGACCAGACACGTCTGTATTTTGTTTTATGATTAGTTTTGTTTGTATGTGACTCTGAGGCCATGAGAAAATGAAGCTCATGACTTCAGAGGGTGTTTTGCTTATGGGAAGGAGGGAGCTTAATACAAGCGATTTCATATTTGCATGGCAAGAATGTCTGCAGCTGTATGTCTGTGTTTTGACATGGAGTATGACTTGTGCCGGTGTTATCTTGTGATTAGCGACAATGAGTAAGTGTGTGGCGGTGTATGCGTATTAGCTGCCAAGTGCACTCACGGTTCTGTGTGGGGGACAGAGTTTATTGCCATGCGATTGTCTGCGGTTCTAACCAGGTGTGCCAGTGTTTGGCTCTGCTGCCAGGTACAACACCTTCATGGAGTCAAACATCAGCAGCTGAATACAATGTGTAGTGTGCGACAGTGGAAAAAGTTCAAGCACATTTACAGTTAATCTGGTTTCAATTCAGATGCAGTTCTGCAGGAAAGTACTTTCTCTACAGCTCCCTTTGCTACCACGCAACACAATCCCACAACCTCTCAGATTTTTCTTGTGTACTCTTGTACTGCTGCTGCAGCAGTGAGACCTGTTGCCTCACAGCAAAAGTTTATCTATGCAGATTTGTCATTGCATATTAAATTTGTTGGTTAATGATTATAGATTGTGCATTTATCTTTCTCAATCTGGTAGGGTGTGTACATACCTTACTTCCCACTCTCAGCTAGAATCAATGACCCCTTAAGGCAGGAGTGTCAAACTTATTTTTGTTCAGGGGCCACATACAGCACAACATGATCTCAAGAGGGCTGGAGCAGAAAAATGACAGCATGATAACCTATAAAGGGCCAAAACGATGTGCAGTTTCAACAATATTTTGCCTGAGTTATACATTTACATATTTTGTTTATTTTCCTTGTTAAAAAAATATTTTCATGTGTATGTAAAGAATATATTTATATATATTTAGACATAAATATGTATTTTTTAGAAATTATTAAATTTTTTTAATAGATTTTTTTTAATCTTACAATTTTTCTTAGAAAATGTAAATTTTTATCAATTATATATATATTTTTAAACATCATAAAAGTATTTCATTTTTATTGTATATATTATATTTTCATTTTATATCATTATTTATGTATTCGTTTTTAATTGATCTGTTTACATATTTTATCTATTTTGCATATATACACATTAACACATGCATTACAACTTACAAAGAAAAATGGATCCACAAAAATCTCGAGGCACTGAATGACAGGTATTTGGAACTGAAAATTACAGTAGTTCACATCATGATATGAGTAACTTGTCAAGAGTGAGAAGTTATTTAACATGCACATAGGTGTACAATTTCTCTCACTTCAAAGTCAAATCTAGTAAGACACATATAAAATATATAATAAGTTATACCACCGTCTTGTAAAAATATGATCTTCTAAAAATGCAACTTCAAATGGACAAATTACTAATTGCAGAAACATTCGTTTTTCTATGTGATTTTCCAATTTACTAAATTCATCCCACGGGCCAGATTAGTCCCTCAGGCAGGCCAGTTTTGGATCCAGAACTGAATGTTTGATACCTCTTCCTTAGGGGCAGAGTGGATGTAACGAATGGCACCCCAGAAGATTGTCTTTCTCACGATTAGTGTATATATATATATATATATATATATATACACATACAATACTATTTACAATATACAATTCTCAAATAAATATGGTAAAAATATTGATAACGAGACATTATGGGATTCAAGATCTAAAACATAAGAACAGTGGTGGATGAAGAAAAGAAATAGATTAAGAAGCAGAGTTAACCAGTAATGAGTCGGGAGTCTCTATCTGATGGAGAAGAACTGCTATAAGGTGCTTTGGTCTGCGGCAAGAAAGATTTCAGGTAGCGTTCTTTGTGGGTGGGTCTCCTGGAGAAGGAGCTCTGCTGTCTGGTCACTGTGTGGTGGAGAGGGAGAGTTTGTCTGCAGTCCTCATATCCACGACGGCCTCGAACGTTTCCTGTCTGCAGCCGATTACGGAGCCAGATTTCCTGATTGGTTTGTTGATTCTGATCTTGTCTCTGGCTCGGATGCTGCTCCCTCAGCAGACCACAGCAAGGAACGAGACTTGTAGCTCTCCACCGTGTTAATGTTCCCCCCCAGGATGCAAAGAGGCTGTGGAGCTGTCCTCCTCTGGTCTTATTCAGCATCAGGTGAACCCACTCCACAAAATTGTCCACCACCTGCCTGTACTCCTCCACCATTTATACACCCCACCACTGCAGAGTTGTCTGAGAACTTCTGCAGGTCGCACATACTGGTGTTGTACTGGACATCTGTGGTGTATAAGGTGAACGGGAAGGGGGACAGCATCAATCACCACCCTGTCAGATGAGTCTGTCTCCTCTTCCAACTAAGCTCACTACTTGACAATAAGTTGGTGCCATACTTTTACTGCTTGAGTTGCAACTGGGAACATGAAATTTCCTTCCCGGCAGGCAAAACTTCAAGGAAAATCCTCATATTGTTGTGAAGACCGAATTTTCTTGGAGGTCAAATGAACATGATCAGACATGCTGTTTTATCATGCAAAGCATCGATTGATTTTTAAAGATATGGCATGTTCTCTTCCCCCTCCCTTTTTTTTTTTTTTTAAGTTTTGTGCTCCTGCCAAAAAGCTGCTGTGAATTTTTTTTTAAAAAAGCTGAAACTTTGATCTGGAGGCACTCGCTAATTGCCAAGGCATTAATGATTTATCTGTTTGCTGATCATAGACGTTGCCAGTTAACAGCTATACCTTAAAGTTCCCGGGAAATCAGATTTGATGTTTAAATGTTTATATGTGATCTGCAGCCCTTTTCTTAACCTCTGTTTTTACAGGAAACTTGTAAACATGCAGAGCTGTCCTTCATAGGATGGGCATGAATCCAAGCTGACGTGTTACAACAATGGTGCGAATATAAGAAACTAACAAGACAGTGGTAAAGCGGCAGCTCCCATCTTCCATGAGGTAAATATTTCTGGGACTTGATTAGGATTTCCAGCTACTGTAGATGGTTTGTTTATTACTTTCTGAATTTATTTAATAGCTTTTTCCAAGCATGATGATAATTTACAGTATTTACACTGAGTCACAAATGATCTTTAACATGTGGATGTAGCTTGTTAGAGTCTGGCACAAAATGAAATAGAATAGAATTGAATTGAATTAAATACAGCAGATCTTACACTGACAATATTTCCCTTCGACCCCACGTTAATGCTCAAACAAATATTTGGTGTTCTGGCCTTCGTTTTTCCTTTAGATAATGGACGTCTTAGAGGAACAGGTCTTCCCCATAATTACACACAAGGGCCAAAATAACAACAGTATTCATACAACAGGGTGGATACACACTTGATAGGGTGACTAGTACTTTGAGAATGGTTTGATCGCATCAACAATAAAGTGTAAGACTTGTAGCTGCCCCTATGTGCGTGGATAAACAGACAACCTTAGAACCGGCATGTCCAGTTCCTTTGTTTTGGTCTGAGATGCTACTGGTTCAGTTCCTCATTTCATATATTCAGCTTCTGAAGAGGTCTTACTAAAAAAAAAAAAGAGTCTACAACAGCCACATCAAAGGCAAAAACACTCATCTTGTGTTGTTTGAAATGCTTCCTTTGTAGTCCAGACTTACCTTGATTTAATTGACAACATCTTAAAACACATTTGTATAGCATCTGCTGCATTCTGAGATTTACACGGTGTTTCAGTTTGATAAATCTTGACGTTTGACCAGACTAAAGGTGCAAAGCTAAGTCATATCTATTGAAATTTGGACCCGTGCTTCATTGTTCTTTATGGGTCTGAATGATGCTTTGTCCACTCTGTTATGAATTGTGTTGTAGTCTAACCATCCTTTTCCAAGATAACATTCAGCCAGTCGGCATTTAACTAAGGAATTTAACAAAACCAATGAAAACCCAGCTAAAACGAAAACAATTTCTTCTCTTTTTAAGGAAAGTAATAATTTTATGGACTTGACAAAAAAGAACCTGCAGGAAGCCATGGTTTTAACATTTTTATTTATTTATTTTTTTTAAAAGCTACAAAATTACTTAATTTAGTTAAAGAGTTCCCACCTCCAAAGAGCAGCTTTTTCTACTTTCCTGAAAGAAGTACATTTCCTCTGATTTTTCTCCAAGAAAGCCAATAAGTCTATTTCCCAAAATATCCAACTGCTGTTATGAATAAGAATTTAATGCATGACATTTTCATAGTATTTTGCATGAAGTAGCACTGTTGTGAATATACACACCATTAGCACACATGAGACTGACACAAGTACACATGTTTCTAAGGTGTGTATGTGTGTGTATGCCCACATGCATCTGGAGCTGAAAGAGTGTGTGGGTGGAGGGAGTTATGCCGTAAAATGAGGTCATCATTGCTGTTGATTTATGTGACATGCACTATTACTTACACTCTTGTGATTTCACCAAAGTCTACACTGACAGCATGAATAATACATTTCCCCATCAAACGATGACATCCCCCATTTTCTCCTCTTTCTCATCTGCTATTTTGTAAAGTTTACTTCATCATTACTGACCCATGTCAGCAAGGGACGTAGTATGTTTGTGTCAGCTTGCCCCAGTTTTATTTCCATGGAAGGCGTTGTGCTGATTAGCTGCCATCTTCCATCCAGTTCAGCAAGTTTTGTCTTTGCTGGGTTTTTTTTTTATTTTAATGAAATTGCGCAACAGGAAGTGGAAAGGAGTGTGTGCATGTGTGAGTCTGCTTCACAGACAAGTTCACACCCAGTTTTAAAAAAGTGATTGACATGTGATTGTGATTGTGTTGCATTGTGTAACCGTTTTCCTAACGCAGGTGTCAAATTGACTCATTTCTTTTACGTTGAGGCAAGTGTTGGTGCATGCACCTAAACCACATTCTGGATGTCTCAGACGCATGCAGTGATTTGCTTGCAGTGATGGGAAACATAAATGAACACCAAGGATAAACAGTCATGATGGACGGACGGCAGACCGAGCTCCCGATGTGCTTTTGACGGCCAGGCCGAGACATTTTGTCCCCAAAGAGGCTGCAAGCCAAGCCCCAGGATCACAACTTCCAAAGCGAGGTCACCATGGTCAGGGCTGAATGGGCAAGAGCGAAGGGGGAAGACTGAGGGAGAGATGAAGAAATGAAAGAGGAGAGGGTGGAGAGGGTGGGCGTGGATGGGTTGGGGTGATGGTTTAGGGGACGTAGGACAGCCGTTACTGTCAGCATCGATCAAAGTGCCCGGTTGTGACATGGAAGCAGGCAAGAGAGGAAAAATAAAGGGAAGAAGAGGAGGGGGGTCAGAGCTGGGAGTCAGCTGAGACTAGTCACCCCTCAGCCCTCGAGTACACTTGTTTGCTGTCCCACATCACCTCTCCCTTCCCCTCACCATCTGTTCACAATGCAGATGTGTAGGCCTGCAGCTTCAGGATTCATCTACATGCTCTTCTTTACAGGGCCTTGGCAGCTGTTTTGCGTGTTTACTGGAATTATTTCTAGTCACTCTGGGCAACATACCATATACAGATGGGGCGAAATTACAGGAAAAACCTGAATAAATTGAATGATAGAATAAACTGAACAAGATTTCCCTTTCAGGCTCTGTCAGGTCTTGCTGGGAATTAGATGAGAGACATGATGGCAACTTTCAAATCTGTATGTAAATATGACCAACTTGTTAGCTTAGCTTTAAATAAAGACTGAAAATCTTTACAGATAGATATTAGCTTCTCTAGTTGGCTGTTTCCAAGCTAACACCAATAACTTTCCTTATAATAACCTGAGTAAAACTATGCTTTGGTTTTTTAATTTAGCTAAGTTACAAATTTACCCTTTTTCAATCTCCATGTTGACTGATAGGACTGTCATATTTTACTGAAAGTTCCAAATTCAAGATTTCAATATCTAAATAGAATAGAATTGAGATAAATTAAAGAGAGCATATGCCCTCCAGTGCAAGAATAAAAACACTTCTAAAGCAAAAATGAATAAAATAAAATAAAAAAAATAGAATAAAAATAAAAATTTATCATAACAAAATATGTAAAAATATACAAATATGTCAGTGTTAAAAAAAAAGTATTGCACATAGGGAATTGCAATAATATATAAAGACATACAGAAATACGGTGGAGTGTAGAAATATTGCAGCCGGGCAACAGTCTAAGCAGTAAAAGCAGAATCACACCAGAATCTAAGGACAGGACTCAGCCACAATTCATTATTTATGGTGAGAATCTCCCTTTTGAAAGCACGAAACCATGCATGGTTTCAGCATGGGGTGGGGCAGGGGGTCCATTGTTTATTAATAGTTGCATGAAGGGGGTCCTCAAGGAAAATAGGTTGGGAACCAATGTAGTATTGGACAATATGCATTTGTAACTCTCACACACAGCTCTGAAATCATGGATATACTACCATAATGACTTGCACATGCACATAAAATCAACTCTCACACACGAGCACTTACTCACTTATCACTGTTTTAGTACATGGGGTTTTAGTACTATGTATGTGGGAATTGTCCCCAGTTTATAAGCGAGACGTTGCTTGAAGCAGAACTTAGAAATTTTATACTGTTGATAGTAAAGTAATGAGAAAAGGTAAGGCTGTTTCAACTTGTGTACTATAAAAGCCTTGTAATAACAAAACTGTGGATTCACCTGCTAGCTACAGTAATTGCATAGATTTGTTTAGCACTCTCTGCTAACTGCTGAGTTAGCAGCATAGAGCGTTTGCTTTTTGACAATTATATAAAGAGTCAGAATAGCAGTTTGCTAACGTGTAATCTGGTAAATGTCATCTTTTTCTTGCACTATGTAGTGTCTTTTCTCACAGACTTACTACTTTATTTTTCAAATGCTTGTTTATATAATAAGTCCCTCCTTTTTATCCATAGCAAAGTTTCAACAAAGATAATATATCTGCAGATTATCTGGTGTAGGCTGCTTAGTGCTTTATGAGACAGTTGGTTACAGTTGTTATCACATCGTGATGTACTGTTACTGCACCCTTAACAAACCATTAAACACACATGAAACCCAGACTTATGAATAGGATTTATTATAGAAAGAAAGCTAACTCTATTTCCTGTTAAAAGAAATTTTAAAAAGAAAGAAAAAATTTGGATTCTTTCCTCAAAATGCCGATCCATTCACTGACTTTTTACATTGGAACAACTTTAGATTTAGTTCTGTAATTTTTTTCACCGTGAATACGGTGCTTTCGTTTTGTCAATATTCTCTTTAAACTGCATCACTTGTAATGCAGGAAATATTTGGACAACTGTGCTTCATGTTGAGTATTTGGATAGTCCAACATCTAATTCAGAAATCACAACAAACGTCATGTGACAGACTTCATGTTAGTCAGCCTTTGAGTTTCTCTTAAAGACATCAATGCCTTTCTGTTTTCTAAACCTGAAAGTAATCTATGAGCACAGAGATCTTTGACCTCGTATAAGCCTCTGTGTTTTGATTGTTCTTTATTTGTAGATAAAATAGCTCGAAATCCAAATCTTTAAAGTGGAAGCTTTATAGGGTGAAAAAAAGAATATATAATAATTCATTTGGCTTGATTATTACACAGAATTTAACTAGAATTTATGGGGGAAAAAATCTAAATATTGGTTTTTTGGTGCTTTTATATCATAATTTAATGAAAACTATCATTTTAGAACGTAAAGTTAGAATATATGTTGCAGAAAAATGCAGGAAAAAAACACAACAAGCATGGTTGTTTCATGTCAGGCTCATTTGTCATGTACTAAATCGTCTGCTCCACCTCACCCTCAGTAATAACATCCTCAGGTTGACTTTGATAATAACCTTCAGTCTGACTGTGGAGACGTTGTCTGCCCAGTTTTCAGATCCTGGAGTGAAAAACATGTTTTGCTGCCTCTGTCTCTGCTGAAGGGCTGCAGCCCAGACATAAACAGCAGTGTGGCTGGACAGAGGAAGCTGCTGCTGCAGATGGCAGGTGGTGGTCACTGACAGTGACCAGCATGTCTACAGAACTTACCGACTCTAAAACACATGGAAAACAGAGAAGTTTGTTCAGGGAAATCCAACATTTCACACAGCAGAACTTAAGGAGTAAATCGACTTTAATTGTGGGGGTTTGAAGCCTTTCCATATCAAAGACTCCTCACCTCCACCCACATCTCACCTACTGCCAGCAAAAGTGATTTGCATTAGACCATGGACCCTGTTTAATTAGATTTTAAGAATGATCCTTTGGAAGCACATCTGAGCCGACGGTTGTTGTTAAATATAACTTGGTGCAGGATTATATAACTTTCATTTGATGCCAGCAGAGAGAGGAGCAAACCCCATGAACATAATAGTCCTCATATTGTGTGCTTTTTAAGGCAATAAATCATAGTTACATTTATTTTGCACACTTAATATTCAGGTCTTGGGACTGCTGGTCCCCCCCTGATGTGAAGTATTTGTGACTTTGTATAGACAACCATATAATAATCAAATATCTACAGTGAAGATCTTGTAAAGATGCATGACCAAACAGTACGTTTGGCTGCGGTGAATATTATTTTGATTATTGAATTAGTAAATGTTGGTCTTTTTCTACAAGACACAAACATTCTGTGGAGTAATTACAGATCTTCCTCGAGATGGCAAAAATGTTATCTGCAGGATTATTTAAACAGATTTACGGTCACCACAGCAGTAACACACAGAGACAAATCTATAAAACAAGTCTTTGTACTGTACTGCCATTCATCTTAATAACATCACGCTGTCAGACAGACCATTCACAAACAGCTGATTCATTCTGGATCAGACAATACTGATAAAATGTCTCGTTTTTAACAAACTGTGCAGTGGACAACCAAAACAAGAGAGAACCAGTCTGTAACGGACAGGGCTGATAAACACACACACACACACAAAGAACGAGACAAACAAGTCTTCACACTGAGAGTACTTCTTCATAAAGCAAGGTGTGTTAGACTGGGAGTGCCTGAAACACACACACGCACACACACACCAGACAAAAACAAATGTAAAAGTATAGGGTTAGAAAAGGAAATGTGTGTGTGCTCAGTTAAAATATCGTGACATGATGTGCAGAGACAAGTTCAGTTTGTTAAACTCTGTGTGTATTTATAAGGTATAAATTAATATGACTATCCTATTAACTACTATAACGTTAAATACTAAAACCATTTATAGCCGTTCATATTTCCTCCATATTTACAAAATGTCCAAATGTCTAGGTGTTATTACTCCACTAATTATCCCAAGATGACCATTGAAAGATAAATAAGATTTCTCCTTTGGTAAATTTTATAAGGTAGATTCTTCTCTGAAATCTTGGTGTCAGTCTTAGTCATGACAAAACACTACCAGTCAGGTGATCAGACAGGTTTCGGAAGTATCTGCTGAAGGGAAACAGCAGCAGCAGTGCAGACCCTCTTCCTCGTCCAGATCCAACCCAAAAGAAAAAAACATATTACTGACATTTTGGGTGTGTTCACTTTCAGTTTTACTTCCAAATAAAGTGACGGTCCACCCGCTTGTGCTTCTTGCCTGTGAGGGACTTGTTCCTAGATCTCCGCAGTCATTTCTGTAGCTAGTAAAATTATCACCTAAACTACAAATGAGCTGAAAAAGGATTTCCTTTAATTTAGTGTGAGTAATTGGATGTTTATCGGTCTTTCCTGCTCATTGAAAAAGTGAAGAGCTGATGAGTGGAAGCTGATTGAGATGGGATAGAAATCTTCAGAATTCGCAGCCTGTGAGACTGCAGATCGGAAACTGCAGAAGTAGGAGGAAGCTTTCACAACTAACAGTAATCTGCAGCACTGTGTGTATCTTGTGGCCGGTGTCATCCGCAGCTCTCATAACACAGTAATCAAGCACAGGTTTCAGATTCCAAGAAACTTATCTGTGACAGTTTCCTTTCTTCCCACATTTTTGTTTCTTTTTTTCTTTCAGATTTTTTTTCTGTTTCGGGAGCGCATTTCCTTCATACGTGTCCACAAACCGAGAGGAAACATTTGCAAACGCGTAGAGACGGTTTATAAAGTGAAATGTTCAAAGCATTTGTGCACACATTGAAAGGACACATTGCGCCATGTGGTTTGATCATCGATGAGAAGCCACAAATTAGAGTCTAAAATGAGATACTTTCAGTAAGACGGCCTGCTAACCTCCTGGTTCCAGAGAAACATGCAGTTCTATGAAATCCTCCCCCACACTTGTGTTTTCACACTTAATGACAAATGTATGTAGTGCATTTCCCCTGAAGCCCGCAGTAAGACTGGAATGGGTTGACCTTTGTGAAGACTGACTCTTGGAGACAGTGAAGAGTGCTCCAGTAAAAAAAAAAAAAGAAGAAAAAACCACAAGTGGCCGGACAGTCTCTCTGAAGCTTGATCTTCCCTGATATGCAGATGAAACTGGTGTTTTGAAGCTGGTCAAATGAAGATTAGGGGAAATACAATAATTCTGGGTCACTGAAACTAGAAAGGACTGAGTTGAAAAGACATGCACAGTAACTCCTGAATCTTTGTGAGAAACATCACAGCGCTGTGACAAGATGCAGCTGGCGGATGAATACACAGAATTCCTTTTCATTCTCCACACCATGAAATTAGTTTTTATTCCCCTTTCAGATCAGGATTTCTATGCTAACAGGATTTTAAATTCTATAAAGCAGTAATAAATAAGAGTTCTGAGTTAGTCAATCTGCAGAAAACTGTAGTATTAATCACACAAACAAACAGGGTGGTTTTAAAAAGAAATGGCAAGTGTGAAATTTAGTGAGCATTGCTGGCTGATTTGGTCACCAAAACTGCTGATTGACAATGCTTATACCAGCTCAAATGAACTGTACTGACAGCTTGGAAGTTAAATCCCAAACAGATACTATCGATACCATCAGTTTGCAGTTGTGCAATAAGATACCAATGATCTGCTGAGCACTAATTTTCCCTCATTTCCAGTCATACCCTGGCAATACTTCAGTGTGCAGATAGGAATATGAAGCCCCGGGGTGTTCAGCCATTTTACCAGTAACTGTAGCTTACCATAAATTAAGCATTTCCCAATCCTGGTCTGGAATCAGCCAACATCTGGTATGTTGAACTGGGAAAACATGAAGAGCAAGATTGGAAGATGAAAGTTTGCACAATAAAGGTGAAAATGTATCAGTGAGCTCCAGGCCTTCTGATTTTTGCAAGTCTGATGTCCATTAGCTGTGAAGCACCCGATTTAGCCTATGTTGATCGATTTCAATTTCAGTTTTATTTATGAAGCGCTTTTCGTACCGAAGCAACACAAAGTGCTTTACATGATAAAAACAATTTTAAAAAAGAATTTAAAACCTTCATACAACAGTAACAGAAATTTAAATCATACACCTCATTTTCTCTTTCACACATAATCATAAATGCACGCACACACACACACACACACACACACACACACACACACACACACACACACACACACACACACACACACACA
>JBBBVU010000004.1:29212527-29229225 GCA_037177055.1 Atherinosoma microstoma
ACACACACACACACACACACACACACACACACACACACACACACACACACACACACACACACACAGAGCACAAGTAAACTCTCCCCACCACTCCACCCCCCCCACCTTGACCTCAATCTAAACAAGCATAAGGTCTCATCCCTAGTGACTGTCTCTTAACTGAATGTAAAATAAATCAATAAAAGATTAATGAATAAAAATGTCAGGCCTGACATTGTAGTGTGGAAGCGATACTTTGGGGACCCATCCACACCAGAAGCCAGCCCCCCCAGAACCACAGAGGGTGTCACCACTGGACCACCCAGACCAGGGCAAGCCGGTGGTCTGCACCACAGCCATTGGGCTGCAGCACAGAACATCCAGCCCCCCAGGCAGGGCCGATCACTGAGGCAACGACCCTGCAGAACGAGCAGGCAAAGCCACCGGTGTAGAGGATCCCCATGAGGAAAACTCTGGAGTTAAAGTAATGGCAAGATTAAATAAGCATAAAAACAATAAGAACAACTAAGACAAAAAAATAAAAATACACTTAAAGGAGTTCATGACAATAGAAAAATAATTAATTAGTTTAAAAAAAAATATATATATATATAAAATAAGTAAACAAAATAAGATTCAGTTAAAGGCTAAGCTAAAAAGGTAGGTCTTAAGCCTCTTTCTGTCTCTGCGGCCCTGAGGCCCACTGGCAGGCGGTTCCACAATCGAGGGCCAAAATAGTGAAATGAGGCCTCACCGTAGGTTTTGTCCTGACTTTAGGAACCATTAAAAGGCCGGTACCAGAGGACCTCAGGGTCCGCGAGGGCTTATAGTTTAAAAGCAGTTCAGATAGATAAGAAGGCCGAAGACCATTAAGACATTTATAAACCACTAAAAGAACCTTAAAATCATCTGATTGGTGCCTTCATTTCAAGATTGGAAGATGTTGGGTTCATGTCAGCTGTCTCCAACCATCTGGGAAACTGTCCCTGGAAAGGCAGTTGTTGATGGTGATCAGCAGCTCTCCACCAGCATTCTTCACAAAAGCGATCCACTGAGTGTGACTCTGGTATTTGATACCTGTGATACAGCACTTTAACTAAGTTCTTCACAAAACTGATCCACCTTATCTTCATGGTACAGCATGGTTAGCTAGTTAGAGGCCAGGACTTCTGACATGCTCCAAAATTCCTCAACAAAATAATAATGAAAAAGACTTCTAGCTCTACAAAACAAATGAGTTCTCCAGCTTTCATTTATTTTCTCATACATCTAATGTACCTCAAATCAAATCTCTGAAATTGTGTTACACAAACATTCCTCCAGTAAGTTTCTGCAAAAACACAACCAGCAGAATCTGTTGTCAAGATAATTGCATTGCATCATGTTAATTACCAACTAATCTCCAGCCCTGTGACTGACCGTCCAGCAGTGAATGTGCCCGAGTCAGCAGGATGGCATCTTTGACCGTGGCGAGGAGCCAGAGCGTTTAAGCCTGCAGCACCTCTTCATATTGTTCAGTCTGTCACACAACAAAAACCAGTGCCTCTGCTGCAAAGCACAGCCAAAAACAGCTCTGAGTTGCAGACAGGAGGGTTAGGTCACTAGGGTAGGCTAGGTCGCTGTGCAAGTTGGTCACGCAAATGTGTTTTGCTTGGATTTGACCGAGTTGTGTTCCATCTTTAATAATGACAAGCAACAAAGAGCTCAGTTTGTCCGGTAGCATGAAGGCAACTGTCTCAGGGGTGAGTTAGTGGCTGGGCAGTAATATCTCTAATTTTTTTTCTCTTCAATCTTTGTTTTGTCACATTGGAGCCTGTGTTCTTTTGATTTAGTGAAATGACTTATTGTAATTTCCTAGCTACAGGACTCCCAGAGTGGGAAAGCAAGATCCACACAAGAAGAAGAGGAGAATCTGATCCTTATTGCCTGGCAAAACATGGTGAGAGCACTATCTTTTAAAAGTAGTTTAAAAAAAAAAAAAGATAAAAGAAATGACTTTATCCCTAAAAGCTTTAATAGTTTGATAAATGTATGTTTCTCAGAGGCACAAAGAAGTCTAACACCTTGTGCTTTGTTATGTATAATGTGTCTGTGAATTGGGGATGGCCAATTCAAGTTGATTTCGAAGTCGACTTGTCGGGCCAATCAAAATCGCTAAGTTGTGACGTCACCATGACGTCATCTATGACGAGATAAAAAATACTTTATCTCAAATGGAAATTGTAAAACATGTGAGAGATATATAATGTGCATGTTCCATAAACAAATGTTTGTTTGTTTTTATGTCCTGTGGGCTCTAGTGTCCTTTTATTATACAGGAGGTAGATGAGAAAGTGTTCAGCTACAGCAAAACCAGTTATTTTTCCTCGTCTTTCCGTCTGGTTATTTTTTTTTGCTCCTGAAGCGCATCAATTCTGTGATAGTTTAGTTACCATGCTGCTCTGGTCTGTTTCTTCTTCTATCGGTGAAAATTCTGACAGAAACAACTGTTAAACTTTCCTGCTTCCGCCTCCAAACCGAGCTCGGGAGGCTGATGTGAGGTGATTACCCCTGGGCTGAAGCTGAAGCGAACATCAGGGCGAATGTCCTTGCAGCACACACGGGACTCTGCTGTAACTAGAAGAGCTGTGTGGTGTTTATTGCTAAAGCTTGTAGCAAAAACATTCAGCGCTAAACAGTCAGCTTCTCACAGCTAACTCTGCTCCGACACCCCCGCTCTGACTCAGCAGTGTCACCGACCAGCTGACGTGCTGTGCATCGTCTTTTTAAAATGATAAAATGATTAATATTAGATCAAATTTATTTAATGGAAAATAAAGACACATAATATGTATTAGTAATATGATAAATATTATCATTATGTCATTTAATTATCATGTCATCATCATGACATCTGATAGGCTATACCATAATCATGTGACAGAGGGAATACACTATGGCTGGGCTTCGCATACAGTATTATTGCCTAAAACTCTCAGAAGGGAAAACAGATGCATGTTTTGTATCAGTAGTGTGGTATCTCAATATTCAAGAGGATCGAGTACAATATTTTGAGCAGCTGATATCAAATTACCATCTCCAGACTATCGATACTCCCAACCCTAATTGGGATATAACTCCTGACCAAATAAAAACGGTTGACTTTTTTTAAAAAGTTGTCGACTTTGTGCGCCGTTTTGACTAATCAATTAGTCGTGCATCATGAATCAAATATGTTAACTTAGATTAAATCATTTATAAGTCAAATTAAATGGTAAATGGACTGTACTTGTAAAGCGCTTTAGCGTCAAATTACTGCTTGTTTTTTGTTTTGTTTTGTTTTGTGTGCCCCAATCTTTGGTTGTGATGGGGGTTTATGTCTGATGTAGGCTAAGTATTCAAATTGTCACACTTTCCACTTTATGAGAGATACATTTTGACTCTTTTTATACCCCATTTGCTCCGCAGCTAGCATAAGACACTCACTGCCAGTTGCAACCATGGTCTCATTTTGGCTGAGCCAATTTCAGGTTTCTATTTTTGTAAGTTTGCAGATGCCATGTGTCCTGTTCACTCACAGATGCAGCTCTATGGCAAACGGTAGATTTATAATTGTAGAAATTGTAGCAGCAAAGAATGATTTATGTTACCCGTTGGGGTAAAAGCCTCTAGTGTAGACGGTTTTAGTTAACATGCCTAAGTTTAAGTCACAATTTGATGGAAGTTGTCGCCTTTTGCAGCAGCACAGCCTGTGCAAAGACTCCACAAGTCCAGGACTGCCTCAGTCTTTCCTGGCTAAGCAGAGGCGTTCCACCCAGGCCAGGAGGGTGTTCCCCACCCGGCTGGAGCCCAGGTATGAGCCTTAATGTGCAGGAACAGCTCAACCCTGTAATGAGCAGAGTGAACATCATGACTGCAGAGGACAGTGTGGATTTCTCACTATGTGATGTTTTTGCTTGGCTGCTATCACCCCCTGCTGGCCAGTGTTGGTACCTAATGGATGTTTGGGCTTTCATAAACAAAACAAAAAACAAAAAACAAATGTCTCATGCCTGTTATATTTGTTCTTTTGTGTAAATGTATTGTTTACAGGCAAGATGGGATTTCAATAGATAATAAATGTGCATCATACAAACTGTTGTGATTATCCATTTTACTAAATATCTGTTTCAATTACAAAGCTGCAAATTAACAAGATAATGCGTAAACAATTTTTTTTTTTTTTAATAATCAGGATGAATAAACTGAACAACAATAACTGTTCTCTGTGCATTTTATTGTCTTTTCAGTAACATTTTTGTGCAAATTTTGATTAGTGTTAAAACAGTGCAATGGAATTATTTGTAACTTTCACAATATGCAAATCAGGAAACTTGAGCTTCCTCTCTACTTTTCCTTAGAAAATAAAATGTTCAATAAACACAGATTTTCCTCAATTTAAAATGTATACCTTTAAAGTCACTAGATAGCACCCACGTATACAGAAATTCCTCATCTTTCCCCTTTTTTGATCTCAGAAACTACATGATGATTTTAATTGTGTTTCAGGATTCAACAGAAGTTTTTATGACAAAATCAGGGAGTGGATTTCATTATGAGTTGGTTTCCAAAAAACTGTGTGGCCTTAAAGGTGCTATCTGTCAAGTCTGAGAATGGAAGTCCCGTTTCAATGATTCATTTAACTCATGAAATCATGTACTGAATCAAACCCTATAGTTTCACACAGTCAGAAGTTCATGGGAACATCATCACCCGTTGTCCGTCTGAGACCCCGTGAACTCTGACCCCATGCTCACGCTGCGAAAACGCTGCTGCTCGTTGTAAGACGGCACGGTGAGAAGAGATATTTTTTTCCCACCAAAGGCTGATTTGGGGATGGCAGGTAGAGCCCGGTGGTGACTGATAGCTGGCTGGGAGCTGCAGTGCTCCAGGCTGGACTCGGCAGCAGGGTGAAACAGGAAAGCAGAGGGGTGGCGGGAGGTGATGGGGATGGCAGAGACCGGTCGAGTAGATGAATCTCTGGAGGACTGAGGTGGGGGAGGAAGCAGTGAAACAGGAGCTCTGGAGGTCTCCCCCTTCTCTGCTTTCACTCCTTCTTCCCTCACCAGCCACTCATCACTGGTCTTACTTTCTTCTTCACTCACCTCGCTGGTGGGAGGGGTCCCTCCTCGTCTGTCCTGCTCCTTCCCAAACTGAATCTCCAGCAGAGGTGTTCTGACACTCTTCTCCTCCCTGAAGCTGCACACTGTGCTCTGGGTGTCCTGGCCCAGCCCTGATGGCAAAGACCCCCCTTTACCAATTTTACAACTGTCCTCATCATCATCATCGCTGGAGCATTGGTCAATACTGGGCGAGTGGTGCAGCCTCTGGAGCTGTGCTGAGGTGCGACGGAGGGCCCCCCCCATAAAGCCAGAAGGAGACGGGGCTGCGTTGAGGAGGCGGTTGAAGAGGGCCATGTTGGGGTGGCGAGTGCCTGACTCCTCCATGTTCTCAGCAATTTCCTCTAAAGGCTGAAAGTGCATCTCCTCCTTAGGGATCCTGTCAAATGGTAGCATAGACATTTATATTTCATGCTGTAAAAAAATACCATTCTTTACTTCTCTTTTTTATCCTCATTTATGGAAGTTTTTTTGTTTGTTTGTTTTTTTGTTTTTCTCAGATCTAGACGAAGAATACTTTCATTTTCGACACCTTGTGGGGGGGATTCCAGTTGAAGGTATCATAGTCAGAAGTGGAGCACATGTTGAATGAGAAGGTAAAAGAGAAACTCACGCCATGTCAAAAGTGGACCCCTGGAAGGAGGGTTTGCGAAGAACAAAGAGAGTGGCTGCTGTGTACGGTGGCCGAGGATTGGAGTCGTCCCAGTAACGGTCTCTCTCCATCATCGGCAGATCTCCGTACATCTCATCCACCGCCATCATAGACACCTGCAAAATGACATGCACGCACAGATAAAATATCCCCAGCAAACAGTGGAAGTGAACATTAAAGTCTCTTATTAGTAGAGAAACTGCATTCAGACGTGGAGCTGGAGTTCAAACAGGAGAACCTGCAGAAGCAGTGTTTGATATTAACTCCAGCAACAGCGACAAAGTAGAAAAAAGCATCAAGAAACCTGGAAGTTTCTGTCAATCAGCCAGTTGGTCTCAAAGTCATCATCATCTTCTCCAAAAGGGTTGATCAGCTGCTCTGCAACCTTCAAAAATAAACACCAGAAAATAAAACAACATCTAACCTCCATCAAAGCAAGTCAAAGTCTCTAAATGCCTCATTCTGACCTTCAGCCATCCAGCATAAAAGAAGAACTGGAGCAGGGTGAAGATGGGCACATAGAGGTCCAGGTCATGACCTGGATAACCCTGATTGGGGTCCAGGAACTGACGACCGATCAGACACACCAGGAAAAAACTGTACACCGCCAAAGTCACCACCTGAGGGACAGTCGGATGCAACTGGTCACAGCCCTTCACTTATCCCCACATAGTCTTCATAACCTGCATAAACATGTTGTAAAAACTGTCTAAAAAGCTGCTCTGATTGGTGAAAAAATGGTGGAGTAAAAGCTTTTTATTCTTTAAGGCATACCAAACTGGCCACTTAGCAGATATCATGCCAATGAATTTCATGTGAATTGTAACAAAGACAAAAACATGGAAAACAAATTAGGCTTTTAAGACAGTTTAAAAGTCCCTTTGCCATTGACTTTGGACTTCATGAAGATGTATGACACACTGAGAGAGAGAGGGGGAAACCCTAAGTGCATTTGTCCTGTTTAATATCAATACCGAACAAGGTCACTGTCTATCTTTTGAGAGATCCAGCACAGTCAGTAAACACACCTCTGCATCTCCGGTTTTGTCATTTCAGCTGTAACAAACACAGTGAGATTGTGATAATATTTGTCGAAGCTGGAGACTGAATGATGACACAGAGACAAAGTAGGAAAAAAAAAAAGACAAGTAGTGTGTACTAAAAGTTCAACAAAAGAGTGAGCACGAACCTGTGTGTACACCAGGGGCACGCTGATCATGTCGTAATGAAAGAGCATGCTGCACTTCCCTCTGAACGCGTTCAGCTCCTGTCCACACACAGACACACACTTGTTGTCTTTTTCAACCTGAATCTTTGGCAAAAACAAGAAATGCAGTTCCGCATCACCAGTCGGCCTCCGTGAAGGCGCGTGTGCTTGCATTGCTGCACCTCCAGCAGTAGCTTGAGCGTATGATCGTCTTTGATTCTGCCCTCGCAGCGAGCCAAAGCAGCCAGGTTGGTGAACCACACGCATGGGATCCAGTATTTGTTATAAGGAGAGTGGAGACCCTCGAACTTCTTTCGTTCCTCCCTCGTCATGAATCCTGCAAGAATAGAAAAAAAGTCCAATTTGGCACAGGAGGAGAAAGATGCATGATAAAGAAAAATCCATATACTCTGTCAGTATTTACATCAGACATTGTTGATATGGTTGAAAATTGTTTATGATTCTTGCAAATAACTTCAAGCACTGTTTTCACCAACAGCTGCCACGTGATTGCTTTAGAGAATAACAAGCAGAAGAAGGTTATTATGAGGCTTTTTGACAAGCTTATGTAATCACAGTGGAAGGTGTTGGCTAATAAACCCCCACCGCTCCCATCCTTCTCACCGGCCTCTACCACATGGTCCATGGTGGGAAAACGTTTGAAGACGGCGGTGCTGACAGAGCGGAGGATGAGCAGGGCAGAAAGACTGGCATAGCGCATCATGGTGCGTCTCAGCAGACGGCCTCGCTCATCGGTCCCCTGGAGGCCCCCCGACAGGACACACATCAGCCTGTCGGGGAGCGGGATGCTGGTGTACTGGCTCCACCAGCGGTTCACCACCAGGGTCACGTAGAAACCTGCAAACAGCAGCAGAAACACACTTTTGGGGGCTCCAACTATAAATTGAATATTGTTACAAATGTAAGCTAATTTTTAGCTCAACATTATTTGTTTTCACTTCCTAAGTTTGTAAAAGGCAAATCATCAATATCTTAATAATGAGATCCAAATATAATAACACTAAGATGGAAAGGATTTAAATAAGTATTGATGCATTCATTCACGACTCATGAAGTCCTGCTGCTGACAAATAAAAAGTCACTTTGACTTTATGTGATTAGTTCACACTTAACTTGCAATATGGCGGTTTTCTGAGGGGGAGGGGGTCTCTTGGGTTTTCCTCCTGTTCCTGGTTTCCACAGGAGTGGCTGAATATTTCATGTAACACACCTGTGATGGACTGATTGCCTCCTGCTCTTAAGCCTGGCTCTGCTCTCTAGTTGGTGTCAGTTCCTCTGGTTTTATTGTGGCGTAGTTTGGCCAAATCAGCTTTTTTTTTTTATTTGTGTGGGGTTTTTTTCATCAGTCATCATCACAAGCTGTTTTCAGGCCACTCTGCCCTGTAAACATCTCAGGAGGATCTTTAACTTCTAGAAGGAAACCTAACCCGACCATCTCAGCCCCTCACTAACTTAAACCAACTCATCTGATCCTGTCAATAAACGTTATTCAGAAGTCAATGGATTCAGTCTCTGATTAAAAGTCTGGAACGGCATCTCATTTTTCATCCAGCATTTGTCACAAATCGGCCAAAGTGGTAGTGCTGGTCCCTCTGGCACGAACAGCTCACCCAAGCTGATCCTAAAAGTTCCCAAATTCTGGAGTTACTCTGTGATGATCCTGGCTCTGTGAGGGAGAGCCGTTGTCATCCTGGAGGAGGAAGTTAGGTCCCAGATTCGCACTAGCTCCAGAATCTCATTCCAAAATGTCTGTATATCAGCAATATAGACAATCAGGTGGCAGTCGTACATCTGAGACTGACACACACACACAGATCTCAGAAAAAGAGTGAATACCTTACAGGAGAATATTTCAGGGGATTTGGGCAAATCTTTTAGCGGCACTACCCACATATTTAGCTGTGTTGCTCATCCTACAGAAGCACAATCCGTACAAGGTATACCTGGTTGTAAAGGTGACTGATTAGGCTTTCCTACCATGTCTAATACAACACCAAGTGGTATTGCTGAAGGGGGAATAATCCATCAAACACTCATTTCCTCGCCAGACCATGTTGTACTCTGTTAAAGAGGTTTTGAGTTGTAGTTCTCCAGCTTTCTGAAGGTCTTTCAAAACATTTTCCGGTTCTTGTACCTGTCCTTTGTTTTTGGAGAACTTGGTTTTAGTATATAAAGCTACTCAACATTGGGCTATGAAATATTTAAGCAATAAAAAGGCAACTAATTTAAGGAATGAACCAGTGTTCAACCAGTCAACACAGAACAGACAACTCAGCAAAGAGCCAGTTTTAAAAAGGATATTCAGGCTATATGTTGCAAAAAACACATTATTTGTTCCCATTTTTCATTGTATCCAGATAAGAGTTTGACAGACATAACATGGTACTTTTTCACAATCAAGGTGATTCCAAAACAGATATTAGAAAAATAAAACATGCCATATCTCTGCATGTTATGCAGCTTATCATTAAAAAAAGTAGACCTTCATATTATTGTCATTGGTGAACAACAGGCTTTCATGATGCACCCATTAATTCATGCATACAAACATTATTTCAGTACAATATTTTTCCTTTAACTTACTTCTATCACAATCATCATCAGCTCAATAAATTCATCAAACAGGGTTCCCACAGAGAGTTCCTCGGTCTCCATATTCACATCAAAACATGCAAAAATTAGACAGCCAAACCCTGATAGAGGGACCCAAAAAATAATTTGTCAAAGCTTACCCAGCACAAAGGACATGGGGATGAGGCTGGCATAGTGGTTGCAATAGATTGCCAGTTTTTCAAAATACCTCTTCTGGTCATCATGCAGGAAAAATCTGGGGGGGGGAAATGAAAGCAGTGTGGAGTTTACTAATTAATTACTTCATGCATTAAAGAAGTGATCTACGTCTAAAGCAGCCATGTCTGTCTCACCTGTAAGTGATGCTGATGGCAGTATACATGGCAAAGAAAGCCAGGAACTCTTTGTAAAGCACCTTGTAGATGCTGCCTTTCCAGGCTAAAAGCAGCTTGGAGAAGCCGCAGAATCGGGCGTTTGCAACCCTGGCAGTGTAGGTCACAGTCATGGGTGACCAACAGTTTGCAGATAGTCAGTATATAAAACAGCTCTGTGGGAGAAATTATGGGTTATTTTATTAATTGAACATATTCAGGTTCAGATTAGGCAATGAGTAGATGTCCCACTGTAAAATGTGACATTGGCTTTAATTGAATATATTTAGTGGATATAATTTAATTTTAATCTAGTTATAAATACTCATCTTAAACCACTAAAATGTACTTTGGAGTACAGAAGGTTGAATAAATTGATGCCCTTAAGTTGACTCAATGTTAATAAGATGATTATGTAAACATGATGGGGGGGGGGGGGGTGCTCAGTGCTGTACACATCTATTTAAAGACAACAAATTAAAAGAAATGCATTGTATGAAACTTTCAGAAGCTTCTTAGTTATACCCAGTAGCTTTTTAAAGAACTTTTATTTCATTTGGCCGATCAAAACTTCAGTTGACACAAAAAAATTACGCGGTTTTTAGAGATAAAGAATTTGAAATAACTATAATGTCTCTTAAAAATATCTCTTTTGTTTTTTTTTTACTGCTTCACATTGTTTTAATGAATAAGTCTTTAAAGCCTGACCCGAAGAAATAATGGGCAAAAAATTCCATTAATTTAGCAAAGACCACACCAAGTAGTGCTGAAAGAGCACATTTCCATCAATTAATCTAAGTAAGGTGAACCTGGAATCATCATGCGTGTTAAAATGCTTTCATTAAGTATTTTTTATTTAGTTATAACCGTTTAAGGACAAATGCATCCTTACCTTTTGAGGTAGTTTGTCCAGAAGAGAAACTTAGCGCATCTCCGTGCGTAATTGGCACCACTGGAGAAGTGATTTCATATTTCCACTTGGCAGTATCGTCCTCGCTATACCTCGTTCTGTGTTCACAAGTGGTGATCCCACAACGAGTAGATATCCCTGACATCCTCTGGCGTCATCTCCGTTAACTCCCGTCGGCTGCATGATAATAATCCTCGGTGCCTCTTCGGTGGGTCCAGTGGTCAGTGCGCCCCGGGGTAAATCCCCAAAACGAGGAGGAGGAGGAGCTCGTTAGCGCGGCCCCCGACCGGGAGAGCGGGGCTCGGTGATGGACCACAAGCGACAGGCCGCGGCGCCGGGGCACAAGGAGCGCACAGGGCCGTACAGTACAGCAGGGGAATTATGAAACAAGAGCAAGTGGACCATGGCAAACTTTCGTGTTAAGTGGAATGAAAACAACAAGCAATTTCCAAGTTACGGATCAGAAATTGCAACTTGTTGCAGCTTCAATAGGGAACTAATGTACCAACATGGAAGCAAGTGTGCATTACATCACATGCGTTACTTTCACAGAATATTCCAAGTAGAGGCAATAATTTACTTTTGATATAAAGTATATTTGGTAAATATTTCTTCCCATTTCCAGCAGGAGCTTGTTTGTGCTTTCCAGATGCTTTCCTTCATGCTGCAACAGGGGAAATCCACTCCAATTAACAGTCTTATTAACCTTATAACACAGTAGACAGACACAAAAACAAAGACCACGTAGACAGTTAGCCAGGAAAGGTTGTTTTAATTCATTCTTGCAATATAATTTAAAGAAAATCTATAGAAAACAGATTCTTGTTGACTCAAAAGCATTCAGTGACAGAGCGAGGAAATTACACGAGTTATAACCTGTCATCTACCTGCATATTTCTGTAGTCAATCACCAGAGTAAGGATGCTCACCATTCATTTGCTTTAATCTTCATGGAAAAAATACAAACTAAATAAGTCTACTTTCAATAGTCTTCTTAACGGGTATCAGTAAACAGAATGGAGTTTTGGATGAGCTTTAGGAGCGTTGTAGTGTGAGCTGAGCAGTATCGGGGTAATTCTGTCACTTCCATCCTTTTAAGCTTCATGTTTGCCTCATAAAACTGGTACTGTCACCTGACCACATCCCCCTCAGAGCAACGGAGGCTCTGATGTTCAAATAGCACAGCTCCCAACTTTGTTTAGCAAACAGCATTTACACCACAGGTCCGTTCACCTGGCAAACGTTAAAAGATGCAGTCTAGATTGTTCCCCTTTTCTTTATTGTAATAACAAGGATGGTTTTAGTAAAGAACAAAAAAAGTGCTGAAGACAATTTTTTCATGGCCCTGCCGTTAAACCCTGAATCTGGACATTTGGATGGAACGTCCCGATGTCTGGGAGAGAAACGCGTTTGTAGTTTAAGCTGAAAAGTGAAACTGGAGAACAGACGGAGCCACCAAATCACACAGAATAAATGAAACCTGAAAGCTGGTTTGTCCTGTACATATACAGCACCATCACTGCTTACACTTTGTTTTCACAACTTCGGCTCGACACTGCACATGATGAAGGAGTTTCTTCTTGCTTGTTTGTTTTTTGTTTTTTCAGAAAAAGATAAATGCATTATAAGACAAGAACAACTGCCACAGAGGATATGTAGACAAGAGGGGGTGAAGTGAGAGGAAGGCAGTACACATATACGACATATACGCTGCCTTATCTCACAATTCAGCGGCTTCTGTTTGTGTGTGTGTGTTTGTGATCTCATCGGCTCCCCTTCGGTATGGGTGTGTGTCTTGCTGTGATGGTGCTCTGCTTCAGAGGACTGCGGATAATCTTGAGGCTGTTACCGGAGGGTTTGAGGCTGGTTTGTTGGGGTAGGGTGGGGGGTGGGGGGGGGAGACTTCAGAGGAGGCGATTTCAAACAGGGGGAGATCAGGAGGAGGTCCTGCCAAGGAGGGAATCACTTGTTTGGGGGTTTGTAGGGTTCCAGAAGTTGCTTAGAGAATGTGTTGACCTTGTCTGCACCTCGAACTTCATGGGGGAGTAGTGGTAGCTTGACTATGTGGAAATCTTCATAGAGGTCCTCCATCTGTAAAAAAAGAGAAGCACTTAATGAATACATCTGATATCTAACTAGAAATATTCTAAATACTAAATAATTAGTTTCAAATACTGAACTTGAGCCATACCTGATCTAAATATTTGGACTGAATTTTGTGGCGTGCTTCACACATTTTACACGGCCTCTCTGCATCAGGGAAAACGAGTTGGTTGACGATGATGTTGTGCGTGTCGATGCGGCACTTGGCCAGTTCCTGGATCAGCCGCTCGGTCTCATAGAGCGACAGGAACTCAGCGATGCACACACAGATGAAGGTGGTCTGCTCCTGATGCGTGCGAGCAAAGCGGAAAAAGGGAAAATAGCAACAAAACATATAAAGAGATACGTTGATATGTCCGGTTAAATACTGATAAAATTCATATATTTTATTTTCTATAGTGGGTAAAATGTAAACATCACGTGCCATTAAGAGTTTGTAGTTATCCAGTTGGCTAAAAAACGTATACTTAACGGTGAACTAAGATGTTGTTAAGACTCTTAGTCAAAATACTGCAAGTCTTACAACAGCTTTACAACAAGCAGGAGGTACAGCTGTGCCTGAAATGACATGATCCCCGATACGTCATCTCTGAGCTGTCCGCTTGTCCCTGCTGCTGTTTTATAGAAGCAGAATTCTACCAAACTCACTTTACTGTGCTACTGTTCACCCATTAGATATGTTTCCATCTGTTGTTAAGCTAACACACATCCCAGGTTTTTTAAACAAATGTTTAAAAAAAAAAATATTCCTAATTGTAAATTAATAACACAATGTTGAGGAAAGCAAACGGCAGAACTCCACATTGCAGAAGAGCAGCACCCATGCAACATAATACAGGTGTGCACATAACAGACACCATGGGTGAGCATGAAATCCAACTTGTGCTACTTACAGGATCTTTGAACTGCTCACTGACTGAGCGAATGACTGGCAAGGTTTCTTCAAGCTTGGAGGCCAGCTGGTCTGCGTTCATGTCACCCAGACCGAGCATGTTACACATCTATAAAAAGAAAGAAATAGGAAAGCAATTAAAAGCTGCAAATGCTATTTTATAGAGTTTATTCAGGATTGGATAGACAGATCTGCTGATTCCATCTCACCTGAGAGATGAAGGGGCTGATTTGGTTCTTGATCTGCATGAGGCGGCCTAAACCTCGCTCCACAATGGTAGGGAAGTTGAGCAGACGCAGCGTGTGGCCGGTGGGAGCAGTATCAAACACCACAACCGAGAAGTTCATTCCTTTCACTAACCTGAGATACAGGTGGACAATCATGTTGAGTCAGTGTGACAACCAACACCATCTCTTAAAAAACTCACCATCAACATTAGATAAAACCTATCTGGCTTCAGGGTTTTTTTTTTTTGGTTTTTTTTTGGGGGGGGGTTATACCTCATGACCTCTGCGTAGCTCATGGCCTCATCAATGCCTGGGAAAGCACTCATGGCCTCCTGCATCATCTTCTTGCCCATGCTGAGCATATTGTCCTCCTCAAAGAACTCATCGGGCAGCTCTGCCACACCCAGGCTCGGGTCAATCTCCTGTATTCACAAAAAACAGGACATTCGCATGTTGAAAATAAAAAAAGAACCATAAATTACAATGTTCTGCTAATGTTTTTCTGCCCTGCAGTGATTCAGTCTGTAACAGAGAGGTGTTTGTGAGACTCACATGAAACAGACTAGTCTCATGATTGTGATGAGATGGTGAAATATAACTTTCCAACAGCAGGATAGATAAACATCTTTATTTATTCCCAATGGTCGTATACACATTTTTAAAGAGACTCATAAGACTGTAAAAAGTAAAAATGTGAATTATATTAATACTTTTGACTAAGGAACATAATCAGTGAAAACATTTAATTAGGGTTTAAATCATTATACAAGTTATTTATCTGGAAAATCTGCTTACATAAAACGTAAATTACTGTAAATTACTTCCATTTAACAACATTTCATGTTGAAAATCTTGTGGTTTGAGAGCTTTACTGATGAAGTTCTTTATCTGCCTAAGCTTTTTCAATGCACAACAGCAAAAAGGGGACAGGCAGAAGACAAAATCCACTAATTATCAAATATCTTGCAAGTTATAATCATGTAATATCTCTAATGACGAGCTGAATGACGAAACAAAAAATGCTGAGCTTTTGAATCTTAAATGAAAAATCTATCCATCAATTTCAGGCCTAGTTTCCAACAGTTTCCTCATTTGTAAAGTGCATTGCTGTCCTCAGTAACTTTAGTTCAGTGTGATTTCAAAACGTGGCATGACTTACCATTGCAAATAGGTTGTCGTAGCCTTTGACCTTGGTAGGCACCTTAGAAAACTTTTGGTCAAAAGCATCAGAGATGTTATGGGCAGGATCTGTAGAGATGATTAGGACACTCTCCCTGACAGCAGCCAGCTGAACAGCCAAACTACAGCTAAAAATAAGACATGGAGCAGATAAGTTTGTACAGAGACAGGAGAGGGTTTTTGTTTTGTTTACTTCACAAGCTTTCCTTACTACAACAACCCCAATAAACAGCCAACAAAGCTATCAAAGAAAAACTGATTCCTATAAATAAAGGTGTGGAAGTGTTTCTAAATATTGAGGTCAAGATTTCTAGTCATTAACCATCCTTTTTAACGTTTCAATTAATGAACACAATCTGAGGGCTTCGTATTTGTTTTTTTCCCCAAAGTGTGTAATACTGTTTTCAGACGTAAGGTGTGTAACCTGTCATCAGAGCTTGGCGTAACTTGGTAAATTTAACCACTGACTTTTTAACGTTACGTGTCCAGTAAAATGTAGATAGTTTAAAAGGAAGTTTTGGGGCAAAATGTGTTGCTGGCAATTGTCCAAGCGGTGGAGAGACTCATGAATCCATGAGTAGGCTGGCTAACATTAGCTGCTGACTGTGCTTGACAGCGTTGAACTACCCGGCAAACTGGCACAGACGCTAAATTGCTTCCCGTAAATTGGTGTAATGATCTTTTAACATAGACCAATCTTAAGAAGAGAGCTGGCGCTCGTCAAATTCTCGCTACAACCCATGAAATACGTTAATTATTTTCTGACAGACCCACGTCAACTAGTGTGAACAGCTAGCTTCAGAAGGCTATCTTAGCTAGCGACCCAGCCCGAGTAAATATAAGCGTTTCCTCCAACTCACCTACACGTCGTTTTACCGACACCACCTTTTCCACCAACGAAAATCCATTTCAAAGATTTCTGTTCGATAATATTTTTCAGAGTTGGTTCTAATGGTTCAACATCAGGTGCATCTTCAAATTCGTCTTCCAATGAAGCTGCCATCTTGTCTGTGTACAGTCAACGTACTGCTTAGGTGGGATGTACCCAGACTGCTGCATTCACGGCTCCTCGGAGAAACAGCAAACATTCAGCAGAACTACCTATGTCACAATTAACAATATATATATAAATAACAAAAAATAAAAAGCTAAAATAAAAGGTGGTTTCAACAAAAATAGACTAAAAGGGAATAAAAGCCATGAAAAATAGAATAATTAAAACAAACTAAAAGAATAACATACAACATAAAGATGCACACCTCACTGCAATTGTAGCTATTTTGATGTAAAACAAAACATAAAGAAAATGAGTTTACAGTATGCTTAAACATTTAAAAACAAACAAACAAAGGGCCAGTTTCACCAATATCCCATACCATTGAATACCGCACAAAACAGTAACAGGGCCTAAAACGACACCTTCCTGATTAAATGAAACACAACGCAGC
>JBBBVU010000004.1:29253868-29267608 GCA_037177055.1 Atherinosoma microstoma
GTAGTGTCAAAGCGCTTTGAGTGGTCACTTGACTAGAAAAGCGCTATACAAGTACAGTCCATTTACCATTTACCATATATCTATTGATACATTTATTTTACATCATTTTAGCCTCATAAGAGGGTTGAGCTTCTACATGCATTTTTACATTACAAAAAACAGGCCGGCCAAAAATGGTAAATAAAAAAAGTGCTTGGAGTTTAACCCACTACTGAAACCAAAGGTGTTTTCAGTGGAGACTAAAAGCTCTTGATGCATTTAGCCAATGCTCAACCTCGCGCCCAAACGCAGCGATGCAGCTATCACACATTCACATTTAGCTGGCAATTCACTGTCTTAACTAATTGCTCCATCTTGGCTTATATTGGAGTTTTAATTAAGTTGTAATTGCAGCTTACTTCACTGGCGCAGACAGTGACTAGTCCATGCTTTTTTCAACTTTTACAATGCTTCCTTTTTCATTTTCCTGGCCCGTTTTTCTCTCGACACTTTGCCGTCTTGCACGCTCTTTCTCCCACAGTTGTTCTTATTCAGGAGAACCCGAGAGAGGTTTCCCTTACACGAGGCGGAAATATTTAATTGGTGGAATGCTGGTCCGTGTCTATTATTCAAATGATTTAGAGTCTGGAGTCAGTGTAGAGACATACCTACCGAAAGCTTGGCTGGAGAAACTGTAGTTTCTCTTTACGTCTTCGCACACCTGGAAAACTGTGATGCAAAACGTAGATGGTGAACACAATGAGACCAGTGTTTGGATTTAATTCGAGTTAATCATAAAGATTTACTGTTATTTCAGTGTAAACACACAAATATTAACTACAGAATTTACTCAGATGTTTATAGCGTTGATTAAAAAAAACAAAACAACTTTAATAATATTCTCTGGGTCGAATAGAATATGTGATACTCGGGGCTGTTTTGGGAAAAAGTTTTTTTTTTTTTTTCTTTTTAAAAGAAAAAAATGTCTTGTTTATAGAGCAAGTTACGAAAACATAGATACAGAAATTATTCATGTGTCCTCAAATACATTTGCTGCCAAGTTCCAGTTCTCCGTGTACCATTTAAAATGGAAACAAACAAGATTTAGGACTTTATAACTTTAATAATCCCTAAAGGGAGATAGTTTCGTAAGAGTTGCTAAATTCTCAAAAACACATTTGTGAGGAAAAAAAAAAGCACACAGTGCTACAGAAGGTGTGTGGATGAAAGATCAGTTGCCTGATTTGTAGAAGTAATTATGTCAGTGACACCTGAAAACCCCTTGCATGTTGTGTGGCTTTAGCTTAGTAGTAAAAGCTGAATGACTGTAAATCTGTTTTGTCATGGTAAAATGACCAGTATGGCATAGTTAGTTATTAAACCTGACAAACAAATGTAAGAAATGAAAAAAAATCGGGTCCAGAACTAGTTATTTCTTCATTTTATAAGATCAACAAGTCTGAGCTTTAGTGATTAAATCACTCTAATTTGTGCAATACATTTTTCCTCCTTCCCACTCCAGCAGTTATTCATCCTCACAAACCTCATCTGTGTTCGTCAAAGGTTTTTGCTATTGACTCATGGTTATAAGCGGAAGAGCTGATTATACAAGTTTACATGCGAGTTAAGTATCAGAATGGTTTCGTATTAGCAATCTGTTGCTTTCAACAAAATTAGAAATGCACCGCTCATGGCTCAGCTGTTCGACCCATAGCAGATCATTGTTGTCCAGCGGCCGCATCCCTGCATGTTGAGAAATTCGCTGCTGATTATGTGCAGGAATCGGAAGAGAAATGGTAGCATTTGATCATCATTGCTGCTCATAGTTGTGGTGTTGCATGTGTCCATCCATGGTCAATAAGACATGCAATTCCACTCAGAAAGGCTGCAGCAGAGGTTTGGAGCAACAGTGCTAACCACTGTGCTGCCCTGGAGCATCAATAGAATATATAATTAGTTAATTGACAAAAATGTATCCCATTTTTGGGGGATACATTTATAAAATGCCTGGCTGCCTGTCTCTCCAATGGGCGTTTTGACATATCAATGCATCGTATCCAAATTCTGCTGAAGTCTAACCTATTTTCACATCTTGGCTTTGTTGATTTTAATTTCAAGGTTCATGTTTCCAATTTGCAAGCAAACAATCCAAAAGTCTTATTTGTGGTTATTTTATCTAATTTTTTTTTCCTCCTCTGAAGAAGAATGACATTTCAGATAATTGTGACGATTACCGTGTTACACATGTCTCTGTTTTTCTTATATAACCATATTTGAGCACTGTGGTAATCAAACGGCCCCAAATATTTTCAGTGGTCCGTCAGGGATTAGTGCGAGGGGCCTTCCCCAATCCTGCAGGCTGCTGAACATGAAGAGAAAACGCAAAATCAAGTGTATCTCGTACAGTTGAACATCTGAGATTCTCCTAAAAGACTTTTGCTCTTCAGAGCTGGTGAAGTGATAAAAATCCCACACACTCTCCATGCACTCTTCTGTTTACTAATCAAAGTGATATTTTACATTTTGGTGCTCCTGAGTGATGAGTTTGAGCGCTGAGCTGCAAAGCAGAGGGATACGCTATGTAATAAACTGTGCAGCTGGGAGATCTGATTTACTGCTGGAGGTTGTCCTGTTGCTGTCACCACTCAGAAATTTTCATCCCCAGCATCCTTCCTCCTCCTCCATCCACAAGTGTGTATGCATGTGTGTGGCCTATTTGTGTTTGTATGTTTGTCTTGTGTGTGTGCATGTCTGTCGTTGCTGTCGAGCAGTGATGGAAAGTGTCCTGGGTCTTCTTCCTCATTTGGTGAAAGAGGAAATATGAGTCAAATGGACACCATTAGTGCTAATAAGATGGGAGCAGCTGCACAGGAAAAACATGCTGACATACAGAAAACAGGAATACGGTCTGTTCTATCAGATTTTAGTGTACAAATATGTGTATTTGTTACTGAAAGTAAAATGAGTTGGTGGCTACTCTTAAAGCTAAATTGAACCTTTTCAAATTGGATTTAAATTCATATTTAATACATTATTTACTTTCCTTGAAGGTGCGACCTACTGTATACAGAGATATGAGGTTTCACCCAGTATTCCACTGCCTCTGATTTAACTGTGGTTGGTTGGCTTACAAAGTTTTAATCAATTCAAATATGAATATTTGGGTATTATTCAGTTAGTAAATTCAGTATGTTGCCAGTTCCCGACATCTCAAGGCCTTGTTAAAAGATAGTCAAATCTAATTATAATCCAGTTCAGTCAATTCCCCTTAATCCAGTTAGGGTTGGGGTTAAATCAAGAAAAGGGAAACACAAGCGGGCAGCAGTAATGTCACTTGAACAATAATGACTGCAAATCTTTAGGTATCACATTATTAAATTCATTGTGGAGGTCACGATCTGATTAATATTTAATACTTTGATCAAAACTGTTCTAGATTTGAAATTGGTTCACATTTAGATTCTTGATTCAGTATGAAAAACTACTAGTTTCTGCATCTTTTCAAGTCCATGTACAATGACGGAAAAAAAATATTTCAAGAAAAAATGGGTTTTTACTCATAGATTAGTTCTTAGTCTACCCCCCCCAACCTTACATTTGCATGGCCAATTTCACTTGGAGAAGTTTCATTTCCATGTAGGAATTCTTCACTATGAATACAGCAGTCACTTTGTTTGGCAATTTTTTTCTCAGTGGGCCGAAGAAAATTAACACATGGAATAAATTGCAAAGTTCAGTAATTCTTCTTTAAGGCGAACAAAAAGCAAAAGCCTCTCATTAAATTAAGTTGCCCCCCCTATCTTGGCAAATGAAATTGGTGTTAATGCGCATCAGGCAGCTTGATGTGAGAGGAGTTTAATGGAGAATCGTCTCAAAAAGATCAGCATAACATGGGACCTGTTTACATGCGCAACCAAAAATGTCTGGAGTTGTCAGATAATTCAAGAGAACATGTACAGCGCATGATCTGATATCCTTTACCAGATAATGGCCGTTATCCAATTATGAGAAATTACATTAACACATCAAGATTTCTCCCCAATACTCTGTCTTTGTGCACATCGATCCGTATGTTTTTAATCTATTTAGTTTTTTCTCTTCCACCTTTTTCAATGTCTTTTGTTGAAAAGATGGAAGCGATGCAGTCAAAAAGTCAGCGGAACACAAAAGAAGAACACGATGGCGTGCAGCAGCGGGAAGTCTGAGAATAACCAAAGATAACGTTCACATCGTCTATTTTGCAAAACAATAAAAAAAAAAAAGAAAAGTGGTACATGCTGCAGCTCATTCTCATTTCTTAGTTACCTTTGACTAATTTATTTTGAGATATATCAGGGTAGGATGACAACCTGGTAAATTTGTTGAATTATTTATAACAAATTAAGTTAAACTGAAGTATGGTTAGACTGAGCTGAACTGTATTTGATTGGACTTGAATCCAATTAGTTTAATTTGTCCATGTGACATCTTGAGATTACTTTAGTTGTAAATTGTTACTATAAAAATAAACTGAATTGGATTGAATCGGCTAACAAGAAGAGAAAAAACGGGATTTCAGAAACAATTGTTTTACGGCTGAATTATATTAATTGTCATTTCCTTTGAAGTAATATCTCATAAGAGGTTGGAATTAAAGTAGTGGTTTAAACATGAGTGGTAAACTTAAGGGATGGGATAGTAACATTCAGAAATAACAATCCCTAAGTGTATTCATCAACACACAATGGAAACCAGCAGTATTTAAATATAACCAGAAAACCATGTGACATTGCAGATGGAGTAGATTCAGAGCCAGGTGTTTAATGGGACATCGACTTTGTTGGCACCCACACATGCGCTTTGTCACTGGAGTCACGACTTTACTTTGCTTATTTTCAACAGTGTAAACATTTTAACACTGTCTTCAGACCAACAGGCAGAAAAAGCCGAGGCTCAACTTGGTCACACACCCACAACTCTGCTGTCTGCTGTTTAAGTATCGTCTGTTAGTCTGACCACTTACAGAGTCTCAGATCAAAGCAGTAAATCAATGGACTGAAAATGTTATTAATAATTAAAATCAGCTTAGGCCCCATATCGGCCCATTTGGGATTTCTGATGGTCTTATGTTTGCTGTAAAATGCAAAAAGTGGCAGAATGTCATGAATTTAATTGCTCTTTCTTTTGTGGAACTAACTTATTTGGCTTCCATTTCCATTAGATTTATGGATAAACAAGTTAAACCTGTGGGATGATGTGTCTTTAGCGAGTTAAAAAGTACTTTATTGTCCATTTATTCTTCTTTTTTTTAATGCAAATAAAAAGATTTATAGATTGTAATGATGTGGGATTCTTAAAATCACATGTTGCTCTATAAAATTTGAAAAGGTCTTTGCAGCTTGTGCATTTTGAATATTACAATAAACCAGAGGATTGGATAACATAGTTTGCCAGATTTTGTAGTCCACTCATGCAAACACACAAAAGACATATTGCAAACCCTGCAACCACAGATCCTCCTGACATAACAAATCCCAATTTAACCTCTGTTTAGGGCAGCAAGTTATTCCTCACTGGTTGCCTTATTCAATGAGTTGAATAATTTATCCGTATTATTTTCAGTAAGTTATCTATAGGGGTGGGACTCGATTTAAAAAAATAAAAAAGGTCTAATTAATTAGAGACTTTGTAATTAATTAATCTTGATTGATTGCATTTTAACAATAGTTGCCTCAAAAAGCAACAGTTTTTTAATTTAAGGGGATTTTAGTGGACAATGGAATCAAATAATAGACAGACATTAATATTGCAAACTCAAACTAATTTCTGGAAAAATGCATTTAATTGCATTTCAGTTTAAAACGAATGAATGAATGAATGAATGAATGAATGAATGAATGAATGAATTACAGTTGAAAAAGAAATGGAATAATATCTCTGACCAAAGCTGAACAGACATGAAGTTAAAGTACTGTTTTAAGTACTTTAACTCACAGCTAATGAAGAGTCTACAACATAGTGTTGTGCTAGTTACTGAAAAAATTTAGTTAGTTACTAGTTACTTCATTAAAAAAGTAACAGTTACTTTGTTGATTACTTACACCAAAAAGTAATGCATTACTATAAAAAGTAACTATTTAGTTACTTTTTAAAAAGGATGTTCTTAAAAATGCTCCAATTAATATCCTCATAATTTCATTCATTGTGGTAGGAAATATAACCTCAACCATGAAGTCATTTTTCAACATTTATTTAAGTCAGGCCATCAAATGATTTGAAAATAAATGAATAAATAAATAAAATGACACATGAAGGTTTTGGGGATGAGGCAGCATGTTGCATGGAAAGCTCACCAAGTGTACTGATGCAGTTTCTCCTACTCTTTAAATATATTCATTTTAAATATTTTCTTATTCATTCGCGGGCATTGTCACTGTCTCTCTGTCGAGTGACGTTTTGAGCGTGTGGGTGGGTTGGTGCATGCGAGCCGGTTCAGACGCAGCCGCGGTAACCAAGGGAAACGGGGCTGTGGAGGAGACTTTTCCTGGTAGAAAGAAAAAAGGACTGTTGCGTTCATGTTTCCCTGTTCTGCTTCCAGTGGACAGCTGTGAGAGAATCAGGCTTCACAGAGGGAGCAGAGGAAGCCTGAATACGCAACTACACGTAATAAAACAAGCTCCAAAACCCGCGACTGGCGATATTGGCGACTTTCCAGAAAAACAAGGCCAAACAACGACCAGACGGTCGCAATATATCACTGCTGTAAACGGGAAGAAGCTGCAGCTGCTGGTCAACATTAATGTAGCTAGTAACGGACTAACGCACCACAGAGTAACGGTAACTGAGTTACTTTATTTAATGGGTAACGCAGTAGAGTATTAGTTACTGACCAAAGGAACCCTGACAACATATTACAGTACTTTAACTTTTCTAATGTTTTTGCTCCACACTCTTCATTGATAGTCATTAATGTCTGACAGTAAGCCAGGGCGGAATCAACCAGCAGCAGCTTTGAGTCTGGTCATGGAGCAGAGGTGGACATCTCCCGATCTGGAGCTGGAACTGATGCTCCGCGAGGACCGAGAGTGATGAGTGGTTCTGGATGGGGGCGGAGCTTATGTCAACACCCGCTCATTAAGAAGCGTAAACGTTACGTGCTTTCACGTTGGTCTCTCAAAGTCTTCAAGAACACTAGAAAAAGTCTCTAGATTTGTAGCCAGTCGCTCGAAGGGTCTGAAAACTCGCTAAATATAGCGCCAAAGTCTGTAAGGTGGCAACACAACGTTAGCCAAGCTCTGACATGTGCGTCTGTGAAATATGCGTACCGGAAATCCGTGTTGTTTGGAACGCCAACCCATTCCCATTCCCCTCTGTTAATTTTATTAACGCGCTAATTTTTTTGTAATTAACGCTTTAAAGTCCCAACCCTAGTTATTTATTATGTTTGAATAAAGGAAAATGTTTCATATTCTTCAAATTAATGACATAAGGTTTTGTTAGCTCGGCATTGGAACTGTCATACTGTTCATCAGAGGGTTACTTTACACTTTTAAATGACATTTTAAAGCCTATACTTGAGTTTTAAAGTCTTAACCCCCTATGTCTTTTTCCCCTCTTCTGTTTCTGTCTTCTCAGAGAGGGACTATACCAGTCTATGTGAGAAGCAGCCCATTGGGCGGCTGTTATTCCGTCAGTACTGTGACACACGGCCAGAGCTGAAGCGCTGCATCGAGTTTATGGATGCTGTGGTAAGACTTTGAACATGAGCCTTTTTGCCATTACTCTGCATATTCTGTGATGTTCCTCGCTGTCCCCCTTTCTCTTTCCTGGCTGTGCCTCTCTGTTTTTCTCATATTCTCCATCTGTCTGTGGTCTCTTGTGAGACCAGCCCGGACCGGGCCCTGTAGAGCTCGAAATGGGAGAGGGAAGTCGGTCTGAAGTCTTCTGCCTGCTCTTGGCAGCAGTGTGGGGTTGTGGGTGGGGTAGGTGTAGGGGGTGGGTGGGGGTGATTAGCGACTTGGACAGGCTGTCAGAGAGGACCCCTCCCCTTCCCCTGTGCACTCCTCAATGAGGTCAAGCCCACGTCAGAGGCAGGTCCCCTGGGTGAGCAGGCAAACACAGGCCTAAGCTTGTATCTAGGCCCCTGGTGGTATGCGAGAAAGGAAAACAGGGGGGGGGGGGGTCATGCCTATTTAATGAGAACCTATGTTAGTGTTTTCCAAGACAGGCAGATGGGCATGTGCATGTACAATTTGGAAGCTGCAAATAATCACGATTACAAAAATGGTCAAAATTTGACATGTAAACTGAAAGTGCAGCCCATGTCCTGTTAGCCCCCCCCCACCTTACCCACAGCTCTTTATGTCTTGGCTGTGATGCATAGTAGCTTGGCCCGTTCCCATTCCCCTCTGCAGAGCTTGCTTTCAAACAAAACACACAACTTTAGGCAGTTACACTGCAGGCCGTCTCCCCGTGTGCAGCCATATTTGACCAAAACACAAAGTCGACGATGGAGTGAGGTCTGAGGCGTCATTCCCGTAGGTGGTAAAGTGTGAAGCTGAACATCATTTACTTCCCAGTTAAATGTCTTGATTAAGATGAGACGTTTGGCACTGCTAACATCTCATTATGATCCCACGCTCATTTCTATTTTTATTTCTTTTTTTTTCTTTTGTCTCTTTTTAACCCACCACCCTTCTCTCCATGTATGCCTTCCCTTCTGCCCTTTCTCTCTCTCTCTCTGTCTCTCTCTCTCCCTCCCCCCTTATTTGGAGAAGTATCAAAGATGGCTGAATGAGCGTGGCCTGTCGTGGTTGTTCACACTTCTTCTATTTTTCTCTGCCAGGCCATGTACCAGCTAGCTTCTGATGAGAAGAGGAGGGACTGTGGATTGAATGTTTTAGATACTTACTTTAATAACGGGGTAAGACACACAAACATGTTTACTTAATTACAGAGCTGGGTGATTTTGTAAAAATTATTTTGCTGCCAGTTAAAATAAAAAGAAGAAGCAGAAAGTGCAGAAAAGCATCTAGATTTTAACATCCAACATTTGGCGCAACCTCTTGGCAGAAATACGAAATGATAGAACTGTTTTTGTTTGGGTAGAAAAAAGGAAAAACAAACAACAGATATACAGGCAAAGAAGGACAATCGGTGTACCGCACTGCACAAAACTCAGTGTGTATCCTCTTACACAGTTTAAGCTTTTGGAGATATGGTGAAGCAGATACATAGCAGTAAATTAAAGCTATTGAGGTGGAGGGTTTTTTAAAGGCTTCAGATTTTTTTCTTTAAAAATTACCAACTACTTAAAAACTGAGGATCAGTTAAGAAAAGCATTATAAATCCATTGTGTTTGCTGGAAATAAATGAATTGTTCTCAGAAACCTTTTTAATTTCAAAGCCTCTTAAGAAACTAGAAACACAAATGAAAATAATCTGAGTGGTTAAATCTTTTGAGTGACATTTCCCTTTTGTTTCCTTATAGCCAGTGTTTTCCATTTTTCTTTTTGTTATACTGTTTATAGATGATGATACTACTACTACTGCTACTACTAATATATGATTAATAAACTAATCTTTTAAGCCTAATGTAACATGTGAGTCACCATGGCCATCCTCAAGGAACATGAATAGTTATGTTTACTGTATATGTTGCCTCAGGTTTAATGAGTTAAAACAAATATGTGTGTGTGTGATTTAGGCTTTTCGACTAACAGGCTGAACAGGTTCATTTGTAAAGGTTAATGTATAAACACATCACAATGTTGTATTACACACTTCAGGTTATTCTTTTGTTTGCATCACAATTAATTTATCTACGACGTATAGCTCTTAATCAAACACAGGTGTAACTGTAACCTAAAGTGTCTTGCAGTGTTTTACAGAGCAAAACAAAAACTTTAACAAAAGGTGAAATACAGAGAAAGAAATTCAAGATAAAGTACAAATGCACAGAGAGTTTGGTTTAGCCAATATTCTCAGCAGATGAGGCATGACCTCCACCTCCACGTCATGCTCTACCAGCCAGACTGTACAGGTCAGAAAGCAAATAGAGGAGTTTAGTTTACTTTTAGTTGTGTTTTCTTTTCTCTGCCAGTCTACGGCTCTGGTAAACCAACATCCTACTCTATGTTTGTCCCCCTTTTTTTTCATCCTCTTTGCCTCTTTAACCCTTAGTCGGCAGCCCATCTGCCCGATATACCCCAGGATGTCGTCGCTGGGTGCCGGGAGACGTTGGAGCAGAGTCCTTGTAAGGAGATTTTTGATGACTGCGCCAAGTAAGTCTTTGACACCAACGTTCTTCCCTTAGCTGTGATCCGCACTCTTACACTTCTTTCACCGAGTCTGGCCATCGGCGTACAGTGCCACCACTTCCTTCAGAGTGTTTCTGTGTGCACTGTCACTACTGCTGACAAGACAGCTGGCGCATGGAGTGCTGTATTACAAATGCATACATGCGCACACACACATATACTTGCAAATGTGCACACATGTAGGAGTCAAATAAAAAAAGAGCAGTGGGCAGAGGGAGCATCCGGCTGGCTGGCATGAAAACAGCCACCTCAGTTATTTCCCATACACACAGGTTTGCAAACACACACTCATGCAGGTGTTTCTGCTTCCTGCTCTGAGAGCCAGGAGAAGCAAACAGACTGGGGATTATTACTCCAAATTTACCTAGCATTTCACATATACACACACTGGTGTGTATCAGTGTAACTTTGTTTTTACTCCAACAACTGCATCAGACCAGAACTTGATTGAATATTAATACATATAACAAGTTTCTTCTCCTGGTGTTTTGACATCATTTGTAAGTCACAGTTTGAGCTTTATATTATTCTGGCTTTCTGTGAGCTGATTGATTCAATGAAGTTCACAACTTTATAATCTGCCTCGTTTAACCAAAAATACACCAACTGACCTCCTACACAAGACGGGTGACGTTTAGCTTAGTCTGGTACTGCAACTGATTATGTTGTTGGTTTGCAACTGGCTGATTTATGAAGGAATTTGTTACCACGTGTGATGATAATGACACGGTTGTAACATTATTCTTGACAGAGAGTGGTTAAACATTTCAGTGATCTGATTTACTTGTCATAGAGAAGACCCGGACACAAACAAAATTTGCTCGCAAATGGATTCTGAGATGCTTGTGATCATGTTCTCTGTGTAGTAGGTAGTCTTTGGGCACATTTGAGTTTTGTTTGTTGAAACATGAAACGGGCAGTACAGAGACTTTGCTTCCTTTGGGATTCACAAGACCCCAGTCTGCCCTTTTAACTGGCCTGGATCCACACTAATTCTGCTCTTGGCGAGGCAGTAATCCACCTTTTTAAATATTGGTAAAAACCATATAATTTAATAAGCAGAAATACAAAAAAATGTTAAAGATGTTCCCAGATTGTGTCAATAATTTGGGATTGGGAGTGTGTTGCGTTGCGTCTGACGATAAACATTAGTAGAATTTTAAAAAAAAAAATTTCTGTGTAACAACTTTTTGGGACTAATCTTTTCTCGTTTGGGAATTACAGTTCCCATAATGTCGAAGAGGAATTCCTTTGAAATGAGTCAAGGCTTTTTTTTACTCACACACTGCAGCCTTGAAAACATTTGAGACGGTGTTCTGGAGGGTCTGCATGTGAGAACTCAAATTTGCCCCATGTTTGATCAAAAGATTACTCACACAAATACCTTTAGAGTACACTCAGTCCCAGCCCTTTTCTGCAGGGCCCGGCCATCCCGCCACCACTACCACATGCACCCCAACATTTACAAAGGAATGCGCCACAAAGTGGTATTATTATTTAGCAGAATAGTCTTTAGTTTATTGGCTGCTACTTCAGTTAAAACATTGCCAGTGGCATAAGGTTTTGTATAAGTATTAATTCTTCTGCTATAGTGTGAGACTTGTTGGACCAGGAAACTCTGTGCGCTACTTTATATTAGGTCAACTGAGTATTTGATAGGATGGATGCTGCTTTAGTAAAACAACTCTGCTATTTATGACAGTTGAATAGTTTATTTCTAAAGTCATTAACTGCAGGATGAGAAGTCCTGTTTTTAAATTATTTTAACAGTTGCTTGATGAGGTTTTTCCTTTTCAAAGAAGAGTTGACACTCTTTTGGGAAGGTGGAAATCAGTTCAGATGTAGCAAATGTTGATTAGAGTCATGTTACAGTCTTCTCATTCACAGGTCAGATCACATGAATGATTAGCTGTTGGTGTTTTTAGAGAATAAACGTTGCCAACACACTCCGACATGGAGTTTAAGCAATTCCTCAAGACTTCCCAATGCATTTCCCTCTTGGATAACCACAGTGACTGGTAACTTTTTTGAAGTTATGTTTCCAGTTATCATCAGATTTTTCCATCATGCACAATGGAAATCCTGTGACTAACCTTAATGTGTGTCTAGGCACAGAAACTGGCAGCTTTAGTGTTTTCTACAGGTAGCTACAGACCTTTTGTGATTGGCTTCTCTCTTCTCTGATTTACATTGTAAATAAACTTCAACATTGTCCCTGCTTGCAAAGCTCAAATGTTTTGTAGATTTTGGTTTTTTTGCAGTTGGTCTGTAGGTGTGTGGCCATAGAAACATTTGTGTCCGCGGTGTTAAAAGAATGCACTGATGCGGCAGGAATAACCAAAACCAAACAGATAATTTTCAAGCACGAACATGAATGGTGACCTCTCTTACAAGCCACAGCCAGCGTGCCTTATATCCACAGCTTTGTCCTACAGAAAGATGAGTGTGGTAGCACCAATATTTAAATGGAAATTGAAATGCTGCATCTGATTCAATTTAACACGTCTTGTTTTTCATGGCAATGAAAGGGTAGAATTGGCCTACTTAATTTTATTTATAAATCAGTGTTTGCAGTGCAATCAGTTGTCGTTTTTAAATATAATACTGTAAACTCACTTAAACAAAAAACTTAAATGAGTACTCCTCTGCTGAATCAATACATTTTTTGATTGATTTTTTTTCTTTTTTATTCAGTTTAGAGCTCAAGAATCAGAATTTAATGATTGAACTCCTTTGCCATATCTCGAGCTTGGCCACTTATGATTAGATGGCCTGTGGTAAGCTGGAATTCTGGCTATGAACAGGGCCACAAGTCACTTCGGATTCCCAGAGAAAGAATCTGAGAAGTTGGATTCATAGTTGTGAAAACATTCAAACAAGTTCTCTGCCTCCATTCTTGTTTTTCTAAAACACATTTGGAAAGCTGTTGAAGAGCTGCTCAGTTTATAAAATCAATAACCCACATGGTCGGGTGGCTGTGAGAAATGATACAGTTGCCAATACTTTTGGCTGCAATGATTTCTTTCCTTTCAAAGGTCTTTTTATTGAAATTTTCACAGGTCTACAAAGAGCAACAGGTAGAAACACAGTGACTGTATTTTGTTTTTTTCCCTCCCCTTGACATGTATGGCACTCTCAGTTAAGAATGAGGTAGTACTAGAACACAACACCATAGTGCACACCCACCCACCCACAACCCCTGAGTAAAAGAAAAACAAAACATAAAACAGACAAAACAGCAACTTCATCTCTCTCTCTCACACACACACATACACACAGAAAGGGAGGAGAGGAGGGGGGGGGCTACTCTGACAAGGCTGTTGTAGGTTTTTCAAAGAACTTGAGAAAGGGGCGCCAGTTCTTGTAAAACCTGTGGACTGATCCTCCAATAGTGAAACGAGTTTTTTCAAGACACAGCAGATTCATCATATCAGCAATCCAATGTGAGAAAGAAGGAGGTAAG
>JBBBVU010000004.1:29274538-29293361 GCA_037177055.1 Atherinosoma microstoma
AGATAGATAGATAGATAGATAGATAGATAGATAGATAGATAGATAGATACTTTATTGATCCCAAGGGAAATTGTAAGCGTGGTTTCTTAACTTTGTGACACTGTTGGACAACAACAGCTCCAGGAATAAACGTACCTGTACACTGCCCGGCCAAAAGTCGGCATTAAAAAAAAAGGTCACACATTAATATTTTTTTGGACCGCTTTTAGTTTTGATTAAGGCAGCATTCGCCGTGTCATTGTTTCAGTAAGCCTCTGCAATGTCACTAGATTTATTTCCATCCACTGTTCCATTAATTTATCACCAAGCTCTTGTATTGATGATGGTAGAGTCCGACCACTGCACAAAGCCTTTTCCAGCACACCCTAAAGATTCTCCATGGGGTTCAGGTCTGGCCGATCGGTGTGTGAAAATGTTTCATGCTCCCTGAACCACTCTTTCACAATCTGAGCCCCATGAATCCTGGTGTTGTCATCTTGGAATATGGCCGTGTCATCAGGCAAGAAAAAAAAATCCATTGATGGAATAACCTGGTCATTGAGTATATTCAGGTAGTCAGCTGACCTCATACTTTGGACACATAATGGACATAAATTTTAATCCTGAACCTAGACCTGACTTACTGCAGCAACCCCAGATCATAGACTGCCCCCACAGGCTTGTACAGTAGGCTCTAGGCATGATGGCTGCATCACTTCATCCGCCTCTCTTCTTACCCTGATGCTCCCATCACTCTGGAACAGGGTCAATTTGGACTAATCAGACCTTCCAAGTCCAATCTTTATGCTCACTAGGAAAAGCCTTTTTTTACGGTTAGCCTCACTGATTAGTAGTTTTCTTACACATCTGTTTAGTACCAATCCCTTGAGTTCCCTTCATATCGTGCGTGTGGAAATGCTCTTACTTTATCTATAAACGTAGCCCTGAGTTCTACAGTTGTTTTTCTTCGATTTGATTTCACCAAATGTTTAAGTGATTGCTGATCACGATCATTCAGGATTTTTTTTCCGACCACATTATGTCCTGGAAGATGATGGTGTGTCCTTCCTGTTTTTAATAATGTGTTGGACAGTTCTTAACCCACTTTTAGTAGTTTCTGCATCTCCTGAGATGTTTTCTCTGCTTGATGCATGCCAGTGATTTCACCTTTGAATTCCTTGAAATCATTAAATTTTTTCTCCTAAAATGGGGTAAAGACTGGATAAAAGACTTGTTGTGGACCAACTATTTTACTGGACTACTTTTAATGGACCCTTACTGATGTAACAATAGTGTTTTTTTGCTGCACTATCATCTGCTACTGGAGTACAGCTTGACTTCAAAGATAAATTACATTGGCGACTGGTCAAAAATAAGTGATGGTAGCCTGGAAGGGTATACTTCATTTACATCTCAAGAATCTTATCTTTCCAATGGTGTGTAACATGTTTAAGTACTTGGAAAAGGACATGTGGTACCAATGGATTAAACAGACTAACATCTTTTCCACGACCACAGGATGTGTCTTTCCGCATGGTTGTTTAAGAAATGAAAAGCAACTCATTATATCAGTTGGGATTCAATAAGTTGTTGCCGGCTAAAAGATAATAGCCCATGCAGTAATTATCCAATAGGAGGCTTGTACATATTTGCTTAGTTAAATTCAGGTGGCGACTTTTTTATTTTGGCCAGGCAGTTTACGTCAGTGTGCCATCAAAACCAGTCACAAAAGACAGAGTTTTGAAGCTGGAAATGTATGTGATGCTCCTTTTAATATTAGGCCTACATTATACAGATGGACAGATAGTTTCGCTGTTCAGACATGACTGACTTGGCTTGAGGTTCATACCTTTTTTTTGTCGTCCGCTTGCAATGATCTGTTGAAGAAACTGTATTTAAAGTCCGATATATGGTCTTTATTTAATTTTCTACAGCATTATTTATCTTTCAAACAGCAGTTATTTATGCTAAAGGGCATCTGGAAGTCAGAACTGGCAAGATCTCTTCTTCCCCTTGTGTTTCAAATTTGCTACTGGGTTGAAAAGAAATGTTGAAAAACTTATTTTATATAAGTCTTATTGTTATATTATTTTGTTGGCATCAAAAGGTAGAAATGAATAAAACTAAAAGACTTACAAGGATTGTTCATGTGATTTTACACAGTCATGGTGTTCTTTTTTGACAGGGAAGTGTCTCAAATTATCAGTAAAGACTCGAGACACAGACACAAGTACCTTCACACCTGCTTTGTTCATATACTTTTCTTTCCCTTTCTTTTTTAAATCTTAAATTTTTGACAAGATTATCACTCTACACACGATGGGCTAAAATAAATCAGAGTGCTGTATCTTTGGGCCTTGAGTTGCATGAAATGAATGGCTCCATCCATCTGTTAAAACGCCCAATCATTCAGACTTTGGTCACTTTTTCTGTTCGAGTTTACCCTTCATTCAGACAAGCCTGTGAAAATGACATAAAAAGCTACAATTAGTATTTGCATAAGAATGGACGGTGCACCAAATGAGGTAAAATATAGTGTCGATAGACTCAAAGTTTTCTCACAATAGGTCCCACAACGATTCATGTTAGCATTTCAAACATGCAACAGTGGTGTAAAACATAGTGGCTGTGGGTGGAAGAAGGTGAAAATATCCCTTTTCTTCAAGTCCAAGCTTGCTGACCAGTCAGGGTTTAATTTGCACTACAGTAGCAGCGCATCTGTTATCAGCTTGAGGAAAAACATGTTTATTTCGCCTGAGGACACGTCTCTGCTTTATCACTGCGTGAGTTGCTGCAGCAACACACAAAACTCAGTTACATCATCTTGCTATAAACATTCATATGTAGCAGACAAACATGCAGCATTGTGTTAAAGCAAACGGGAGCAGGTGAAAATATTGATTATAGGTTCAGACGGGGAGCAGAAAAAACCAAACCAACATGTACACTGATCACCAAATTTAGGAAATCTTAAATGTGTGAAATGTTTTTCCAGGTTGTCCATCGAAACTAAATACCTGAGACAAAGACCAGTAAAGAAGAAAAAGACCTAAACTATGGGCTTTCAGTTGCAATAATACAAGATGCAACAAATTGTCAGTGTGGTTGTGTGCTGCTTTAAGTGGCGATATGCATGTATATGTTTAATATGGTATGAATTACACATTAGTGGAGCAACTGCATGCAGAATAAAGTAGTACAGTGTCCTTGGTCTGAGCATGTGTGCCACCCTGAGGGGAAAAAAAAAAAAAATCATTACCCTGCCTCTGCACCACAACTCGTAACGGTGGTGTAGCTCTTGGCTGATTTTTCCTACAGAAGATTCTATAAATTGAGATGCAGTCATGATTAAGCTGAGGCTTTTTTGGCTGGCAATTTATGGCCAACCTTGAATAATTTCTTTTTTTAAGGAGTCACCTAGCTTTTCATTTTTTTCCCCACGCTACACCAAAGCAGCTGAGAAGAAAATCTGCAGCCGACAGGCCATTAACCTGCGCACATTATTCACAGGAATTATTGTATAAAGAAATTGAAATCCTTCGGTTTTTCCCTGCTTAACTGCTGTGTGTTGACTTAATTACTCAAATGCAATTGGAAAACTCGTTATGTGTGCTTTCCTTTCCATTTGGCCCAACTGTACACACAAATGCATCTTGATTGAGTTTGCAGGTAATGGACAAGTACAATTCTTGAAACATCTGGAGAGTTTATTTTGTTTGGAGCCTCAACAGCTGCAGCACACAAACGCTATAAACACTTCATATATAACGTATGTACATATCTATGTACACATGTATGCATATATTAAATTTAAGTTAGTCTGAACTTAAGGATGTGCGTATGGGTCCATACACATTTTTATACTCATACATAGATATACAAATTTAAATACTAGATTTTATGCTGTATTGTTGTTTTAAACTTAATTGTTCTGTTTATTTTTGATATGTAATTTGGTAAATGATTAAAGTTATTTTCAGCTGCATGTCTAGTGAGGGTGGGAGTCTTCAGGCACTTCAGGATTTGATTTAATTACAATTCAGATGGCCGTAATGCGATTATAAAACAATTATTAATGCATCTTGATAAATCTTTTTTCCCCCTGTGCGAGTGCTTGACTGCTACTACTTTCCAAGTGGAAACGTGTAACATGGTTTTCTCATATTTATCGTGACAAACAACATGGAAGAAGACTCCTTCATCTATTGGTTAGTGCAGGACAACTTCTGTTTTCACCACATATGAAGCTGCATCAGATCCTAGCAGTCTTGGCTTGATCATATTTTAGAACTTTTACCTCGTTCTTCCAGGCCTGACTCCAGAGGTGCTTATCGTCTGACACGCTCGGCCGTTTAGGTTGTTTCCCCACAATGACCTTTGTGTTGTTGTCCACTTCCTGTATTTGGTTCACTTGAAGTGAACTGGGACCTACGGGACCTACGGTGGACCAGAGTTTGCTTCTTTAATCTGCGTTAGAGTTGGTTTGTTGCAGACCTCCCCAAAACATAACACCACCCGCAGAACCTGAAGTATTTCCACATGCTAGCTTTTAATGCTGAAGGTACCGGTCACATTTCATGTTCAGCCATCTTGTTTATGTGCAGACGGTCCGCGTACTGCATTTCTGAGTTCTGCTTTTTTACGTTCCTTATCTTTGTGTTATTAATAAACAGTTTAAGAATGATTATTTTAACATTTGTACATCAATTCAGAATTGCCGCGATGCATCTTAAACACGATGCATCCCCACCCCTCATGTCTAGCGGTGTACCTATGAGTCTAGAGCACTGACACCTTATACTGATGCTGAAACTTGAACTTGAATTATGAAACTTGAACTTAAAACAGAGACATTGGTAATTTTGCTCATATGTGGTAAAAACAGGAGTTGTTCTGCATTAACCAATAGATGAAGCAGTTTTCTTCTTCGTTGTCTCTCACGACATATGTAAGAAAACTTCTGATACTGAAAAAACATGTATTGAGACATTAAAAAGTTGCACTGAAAGATTAAAATATAGATATTAAGAAAATAACTCTATTTAGAATTTACAGTGTTTCTGCTGACAGTGTTTCTATTTTTTGATGGTGTTTTTTTTATTTTTATGCTGACTGTTTTTTCATGAATATTTAAAAGGCAAATTGTAAAACTCCATACCATTCAAGTTTTCTTAATAGTTCATGGTCAATGATACCAAAAGCAGCTGCAAAGTGGAGCATTCATTTTTTTCCATCAGTGTCTATTAACCAATTATCCATCACGAGTGTCAGACTTGTGGCTGTGGAGTCCTTTTTTCTGAAAGCATGTTGGAAATCCGTTATTAGATTGTTGCTAGATGGTTAATGATCCAATTGTCTGTAGATGAAGCTTTCCATAATCTTACTTAACATGAGCTACAGACTGATAGGATGACTGAAAAGGGTAGTTTCTTGTTCTTTGAGAGCTGTATTATTTTTGCTCTCTCCTAATTTTGGGAGAACGGGGAGTGGATGATATTTATATTAATTATATGACAAATCATTTCAGAGTTCTAGGGTGTGCGCTATGTATTTTGTATGTATAAATGCTGCAGAACTCTTATTTAACAGTGGCGTAGCTGATGTTGATCTTCAGTACAGTAACCTGGACTGAGCCTCAGAGCCTCTCCATGTTCTCCACTTGAAGCTAATGGTTGTGTTTGAGTTGTATTAGTTGATTTCTGAGGCAGCGTGAGCTGTGTTGTGAGCCCATGATTTGAGTGAGTCATGGTAGCGGCATGTGTATGGGCATGCATGTTCACACAAACCCACACAGGCTGGAGTAGGTTTGTTACCGAACCTCAGACTTGCAGCTCTCGTCACCTGGGATTGGCACATGATTCCATGAGTGTATGTGTGCGTTCGTTCTTCGTGCTGCAGGCACAACGGATGACTCTTCATGTGCCTCTCTACCTACTAGAGCGGCTCTGTTGCCTGGCAACACTGACCAAACAGCAGTAGCAAGGATAAGAGTCAAGTGCTCTCTTAAACCCCTCATTTTTCTCTCTCGCTATTCTTCTTTACCTTTCTGTGATCAGTGCAAACTATTAGTCGATGCATACCATTAGCTTCGTGTGTGTTTTGAAGCGGCAAATCATCCACACACACGCACTCTGTGTGTGGGTGTGTAGATGTGCATTTGAGACGAGGGGGTGACCCTACTCTGAAACCTCTGGTGAGTGAAATCGAGGGGAAGCTACCTCACTCTGATATAGATTTGTCTCGTTATTAGCTTGAATTTTTTTTTTTACGTTGGTGTCTTTCTAAAAAAAGAAAAAATCCCATTTCCCAAAAAGAATTGGGGTGCTGATGTGTGTGGGATGTGAAGTACTCCCCCACAGTTAATTGGAGGCCTTGTTTTTAATTTGATTTTAACAGTAAGTTTCAGAAAGCAGGGCTATGTTTAGTAGCTTTTCCTGAGCAAAAACATGTAGGCATTTGGAATCTAAGAGACCAGTAACAGTGTTTTCTTTTTTTCTTTTTCCGTTGTTGCTTGAAGTAGGGTTGAAACTGAACGCTTTCCCATTAGATTTAATGGGAAAGTGTGTCCAAACTTTTGACTGGTAGTGTATTTATGGCATGCTGTTGTAATATGTGCATGTCTTGCTGAAATATCAAGGCTTTCCCCATTAAAAACATTGAGAGGACACAAGGATTTGGCTATTCAAAACTTTTAGAAACTATTTGGTGCGATTGGAAGCTTTACAGATGCCATGTGTTCCCGTGTACAACATAAATCAAGAATGGTGGGTTTTAATCTGTGCATTAATTAGAGGTAGGATGTTCAAAATCCTCTGTTTGGATTACCTGGTGTGAATTATTTTTTAAAAAGGAATTCTTTTTTCTTTATTTTCAGACTGTAGGAGAATTTTCCACTTCAGATCAGTCTGTATTCAACTGAGTTTATTCACTTTAGCTTAATTTGTATAGCACCATTTCATAACAAAGTCATATCAAAGCACTTTTACAGACACAGTCCAGTTTAATATAGGGATAGGCGATACAAAAAATTTCGCTTTTGTCAAAATACTATTAGTTTCTGGTACTTTTTTCATCGACATTGATGCCGATACTGATAGTGTCGTCCTATAAAGAGAAATTGCAATGTAAAGTGTGCATTATATCCATATATTATCATTTATATCATAAACACTTTAAAGAAATGCTTATAAAAATGATGATAAAAGTATTAAGGGAATTAGATGAGATGAAAATTAATCTTTATATAAGATCTCTAACTGAAAGAGCAGCACTAAAAAAAAGTAAAATATTAAGCACAACATCGTCATCGCTATTACTAGCAGCAGTGCATCTACATCATCATCATGACATCTGCTAGGCTACCAGAATCATGTGACACTGAAGAAATGCACCGGGGCGGGGGTCCGCATGTATTTTTATTGCCTACAACTCGGAAGTGAACACGAATATCATGTTGTGTATGAGCAGAGTGGTATTGCAGTATTTTAAAAAGTATCAAATGAGTTATTTTGACCGGCCGATGTCGAAGTATCGACTCCAGAGTATCAATACACCCATTTCTAATTCAATCCAATTCATTGTAATCCAATCATATCTCTCCATCGTTTTTCTACCACTTATCCGACGTCTGCTTGTGGGGGCGGGCAGCAGCGTGAGCAAAGGGAAGCCCGGACTTTCCTTTCCCCCAGCCAATTACAGTCCGGCTATAATCTAATTAAAACAAATCCAATATATTAGCCGGATCAGTTTTTGATAACTGAGTTCTTATAAGGCAATTCATTAGAAATATATTTGCCTTGCTGAGGAAAAAGGTTTCTGTAGGAAAGCCTGAAAATCACCACTGTTCAGCTTTGGTTTTCAACTTTTACCCTCTTATGTTTGAATATTTCTGTGGATTCTCTGTAAAGTACATTTATCATTAAAAAATTCAGAGTGCCGAATCACTCCCACTTGTACTTCTGAAAGATTCCACCTCTCTGAAAGGCTTCTTTTAAAACACATTCTCGATGGCGCTGGAAAATATTTGTAAAATTATCATTTCCTGTAACACGCTTCGTCAAAACAAGTCGGACCTAATGTTTGGTGAAATAATGCAACTATTTTAAAGGCAGCTTAGTATTGGCTCATGGAAATATAGAAGCTAAAATAAGTAAGTAGTAGGAAGGTAGTAATAATTAAGAAGTAGGTGTTTAAAAGGAAGTCAGAAAAATCTGTTATGAAGTATAAATAGATAGAATAGTGAGTGTTCTTTTCACACAATTAATGAAATAACATATTTTGAAAGCCTTTCTCTAGCATATCTTGTATTTCAGTTAAATTACCCACACACAGACCATTGTGGGAGAAAGTGTTGCCACCTTGAATATATTTGTCCACAACTTTGGAAGCATGAATGAGAGACATTTGTCCAGGGTTTGTGCTGCACGTTTGTGTGTTTTCGTACGGCTTATGTTGCACTGTTTGCATGCGCGTGTTTGTGTGTTGTTCACGTTGCCCATAAGAATATTTTCCATCCGTGCTTGTGGTCTCTCCGACTACACGCTCCGTGGCAGATGGGACTCCTCCTGATGGCAGCAACATCCTGCTTGTACACAAAAGCTTACGCACATACTACACCCTGTGTGTCACTGACCCACAGGGAATGGGAGGGAGGGGGTGCTGGCTGGTGGGAAAGAAGGGACAAGAGACAGATTGATGGTGGGATCAGAGTTGAGTCGATGAGTTTCCATATCATTTCTCTCAGCTATACTCTGTGTACATTCTCGTCATTCCATCTGAGATAATGGATGATTACTTTGGGTATTAAGCTAAATGAAGGAGTCAAGCTTCTCTTTTCTCTTCTTCCCCCTCCTTTCTTTCTCTCTTCAAACTCCCTTCCTCTTGTCTGGTCCCTCGCCGACCTCGTCACCACTTCCCCCAAATGTACCTTTTTCTCTAGGTTAGTCTAGCATATGCCTATGAGACCAAGGATGCGCTGTGCCTGGTTCTGACCATAATGAATGGCGGAGACTTGAAGTTCCACATCTACAACATGGGAAACTCTGGCTTTGACGAGCAAAGAGCCATCTTCTACGCTGCTGAGATCTGCTGTGGCCTCGAGGACCTGCACCGTGAGAGAATAGTCTATAGGTAAGCTTACTTTGGGATGTTCAGAGATAATTTGAGGATACATGCCAGTGTGGATTAATACAGCGAGGTCTACTGTCCTAGAACTACATGGTTAGTTTAGTAAAGTAGTTAGCAAATGAAATGGCTAAATGATTAAAGCTTCATTTTTGTCTCTTATCCGCCACACCTTCAGATAGATGGGTAACCACTCTTTGCACCTCAGCCACCTCTGCTCAGTACAACGGTGTCATGGTGACACAATTAGTCTTTCCTAGGATCAGATGAACAATGTGTCAATTTTATTGCAAGTTTTTTTTTTGCAGATTGAGGTGAGATTTGGAAGAAAAATGTTTTTTCTCTTATTAGGAAACGATTTGAGTTCTATCTCAATCTTTAGAGATCCCGAAGCCAGTTATGTTAAACTAAGACAGATTGAATACGCACAAAATGATAGTTATTAAAGTCTGAGTATTGCTGGAATAAATATTAATTTGAGTTTATTTCCCCCCAAAAAGTCTTGTTAACCACTCTGCTGAACTTGAATGATAAAAATGGACACCCTGGTTACAGGTGTGCAACCCTCAAAGTCCTAAATGACATCACTTCTGCCTTGGACTCTCGCTACTTAGTGCTGCAGTTTTTATTGATGTAGGCTTCAATAATGTGAATCACACTTGTCTCATTAAAATGCTTGGCAGTAAGGGTGGGCGATATATCGATGTTACGTCTCTTAGGGGAACAGGGAGTAACACAGCTCTAGAAGATGCCAATGAGGAGACAGTCTTAAGTTTCTTACATTTATTGTTAGTATGTGTCATGTTGAAACACAGACACGAGAGCTTCAGGGAGAGCCACGGCCAACATAACAAACAAAACACCCCGAACCAGAAATAAAAAGGACAACATACCTCTAACCACAAAAATGAAAAGATACAAACCTACAAACGAATGACCCGAGCTTCAACATAAGCAGCAGAAAATGACCAACAAGGAAACAAAATGTGTCCTCTACAAGGCCAATCTGGACAACTAAGGATGATAAAAGTATTGAAATAAACGCTACTTCTTAAATAAGGAGTAACATACAAAAAACCCTAACCAACCGACAGCAGACAAACCCTAGGCCTATACAAAAGAAACATGGTGTGATGGCAAAAGTGGTCAACAGGCCCAGATGAGCAGATCCTTTGTCCCTTTAAAGTCCACTCCCAGGCATTGATTGGCTGGAAGAGGCCACCACTTAACAGGAGGGGAGCACCGAGGAAATCGGCAGAAAAATGAAATCGCAAACATCGAGAACAAGTAGTCACGGCAGTGTTTAAGCCATCTATGTGGGATTTTCTTCATAGTTTGGCTTCTCTTTCACACAACAGGCAGACAGCACACTCCCCCCCACCCATCCAGAAAACTCTCCTGCGTGCATGCGTGTCATTGTTTCAGGAGAGACCGGAAAGAAACATGGAGACGTGTAGTACGTGCATCAAGCTAGTTTATGAGCCTTAAGAGAAGTGAGCTTTGGGCTGGAAGACTTGCCTTCAGATCCACAGGCTAGCAAGAAAGGTGAACCACAAAAGGCGAACCAAAGCAGAGGACTGATTTCTGTACGTTTCCTGGTTATGTGTATTGATAAATAAAGATTACGTCTTCTAATGCCGAGAGAATCTGGTTGTGGGAAACCCTCGCTGTCTCTGGTAAAACTTTGTGAGAGCACCGAAAAATCGGACGATCAATCAACTCCCCCCTGAGCCTTCACTGACTCCAACTACAAGGTGTTTGACTCTCTAACTTCGGCGGTGTGGTGTTGGCTTTTCACAAAATGAATCCACAGTGTGTAACTCCAGTAAACGCACAATGGCAAACCAGAAAGAGCAAATCTGCCTCGTATACTTCACCGTGTATTTTATAACCTCAAAAACCCGATCATGAAAAAGTATTAAATGGTATTTAAAAACGGTATGTAATGGTCCAATGGTCGTTTAAGGCAGTCTTTTCTACTCCTAAGCATCCAAGAAACAGAGGATGTGTAAAAACCAACTATATGTCCAGTCTAGAAAGGGAAAAAAAAGATCATTATTAAGCGTAATAGTCTTTAGAGCCCGTGTAAAGGAAGTGCCTCTGAGTCTGTTAGTACGGCAGGATATATCTAAGCAGCTGTGACAGAGGTGGGTTTTGTTGTTTCCTTTTACTTTAACGTTCAGCAATAAAAAAAACTTGCTGACCTTGAGAAGATGACGGACTTGGCTTGAAAATCTTTAGCAAAAATTACTTTTTTTAGAGGTGAAACAAACCATAAACTAACTGTGTCCAACTAGTTGTCCCTGCTCTGATGTTTTTAAAGAGATTTATTCAGAAAAGCCAGAATGGAAACGATGTCATTGATGATGAAGTGTGATTGGATTAACGGTGGAGTGATTTGACTTCGCTGTAATGGAGCTGTCAAAATCTGTGGAGCCTCAGAGGCGTCGTAACATAAACACTGATGTTCTTAAAAGACGCATGCGCCCAAATCTCCATGACCCGTGTAGTTATAAACAAATAGTTTCTTCATCATATGTTACCGATGATGTCTCGGCTGGCATTTATGTCAAACCCACATCTCAGATTAAAATGTAAACCTGCTGCATTGCACTTTAAAGAAACCGATTCAAGGAAATTCACCTTAAAAGGCTTAAATAAAATAACATGTGTTCGATTAGAATAGTGAGGAGTTTGTTTTCGAGGTTTTAACCTTGCAAGGAAAGCACATTTTTATCGCACCATCTCAAATCACACAGTTTCAGGGCTTCCATGCTGCGTTTACTTTGGAGTAGGACAACAAAAGACCAATAAAGAGACTATTATTGGTAGTCCATCTGCTATTTTACATGAAGCTAAAGAAGGATGTAAAGCGACAGGGCAATAAAAGACAAAGTGTTAAATCTGATAAGTATTCATCTGGGTTTTATATACAATATCAGAAGCACTCCGTAATGTATTTTCTGTTTCTTTCTTTTTTTATTGCAGGGATTTGAAACCTGAAAACATCCTTCTGGATGACCGTGGTATGTCCCTCCTTTATTTTGCTTTTTTTGAAAATGTTTTTCTCGTCCTATTCAGCGCACAGTTGGCTGATATGTGGGCACAGGTAGAGCAAGTGTCCCCACTGTTTTATTTATAGAGCTCTTCGTTTTCCAAAACAAACAAGCTGTTTGCAACTAGTTCATTTTTGTGGTGTTTTAAGCGCTGAAGTTCAAAGCGTCTCGTCATCATTCATAGGCTGAAAGACAGCCGTACTCCCCCCGATCATTAACTCACATCTCTTATCTTGTACAGGAATGTGGACATCTTTTCAACCCTTCCTCTTATTCATTTTTTTCCTACATCTTTTATAATTTATTGTAACAAGAATTTTGTCCGAGCACTTGTCTTTGATATTTTACATTCAGTATCATCTCAGTTCAACCATTTTTTTTGGTGTGTTTTGTTGTTTAGGACACATCCGGATTTCAGACTTGGGCCTTGCCGTACAGATCCCGGAGGTGGAGACGATACGAGGGAGAGTGGGCACCGTTGGATACATGGGTAAGAATTCAGTCTCATTGGTACATCAGCTGTGCTCCTCTCATTTCTCCTCAATCACTTTGTTTCCCTCACTTGTCATTCTTAATCTCAGCTCCTGAGGTGATCCAGAACGAGAGCTACACCTTCAGCCCGGACTGGTGGGGGCTGGGCTGTCTAGTCTTTGAGATGATCCAGGGCCAGTCGCCCTTCCGTAAGCGCAAGGAGCGGGTCAAGCGGGAGGAAGTGGACAGACGAGTGCGCGAGGATCAGGAGGAGTACTCTGATAAGTTCTCTGAGGAGTCGAAAGACATCTGCAGACAGGTGAGGGTGAAGAAAAGAAATAGAGCCTACAGAAAAAAAGAGAAACAGGAGAGCTTAATCCTTTTTTTGTGGGGGGCGGGTTTGAATAGTAAATTTAGTTTGTTGGACAAAATGAAAAAATCTCTTCTGCATTATTTTCCCTATACTTAGATATAAGATAATATAGTTACGTTTACACAAATGAATGTGTAAATAGTGAAAACATAGTTTGCTGATATAAGCAAATATGCTTGCAAAACCAAATGAAGCTGTGCTTGCATCTGACTTTTTGTAAATGACACTTTTTAAATGCCATGATGAAAACCTGGTTGTAATGATATAATACTTTTAATAGTGTATATATATATATATATATATATATATATATATATTGGTTACCTTCTGGACTTAATAAAGTGGATGTAAATATCAACAACCTTAAAATCGGTACTGCTGAATTATGCAGGTATTCATGAACTCTACAACAGGTAACACCTGTGAAGTCATGTGGGAATTCCAAACTTGATCGCCGACTAATTCTCCATAAATGGCTGAAATGCGGTGGTAAAAAACAAAAACACTCTGGATAGAAAAAAGTTAAACTTTGTGAATGTCCTGATGCAAACCGTTTCATTCAGTGGAGATCTATATTAATAAAGTTCAGGTCTCAGATAACGTGTTGACGTTATCTGAGATCCTACAAACCTACAAAGTACACTGGATTAATTTTAAGGCGTAACACTACTCAGAAATCACTACAATGACGGTGGGGTTCATCATTCTCGGATCAACAGGATCAACACCGCAGCAGGAGAAATATTCCGGCTGCTCCACGCCGCAACCAGTGTGTCCATTTTCACCTCCCTGGTAGAATATGAAAAACGCTGATGATTGTGTCGGATTTTCAGCTGGTTAACGTGTACGCGCTCTGTCTGTGGCGCTGGCGGAAGCGTATTCACCTGTGTGTATGCTCCTGTCCGTGAGTGCAGCTTTGCCCTGCTGTCATGTAAATCAGATCAATAACACAAGACTGTTTTGTTTTTAATAAAAGAACAAAGTATAAACCTGTTGTAGAGGAAATGGGACCTGAAATGACTGCTGCTGTGACTTGGCGCTGTATAGAAAACCAGATTAAAATGAATTAACTTGACCAAAATAATGGTACGGGAAACACTGCCTTTTACAAAAGAGGTACTCAATTTCATGAAATCTCCCTGAAAATGAGTGTTGTGAGTTTGGTAGCAAAGACAGAAATCCCAGTACTTCATTTTAACGATAAAAAGAACCACAAACAACTTGGAAATGATTCATAGGGATTTGCAAAAAAAGGTTGTGTCTATCAGATTCAGACCTATCAGAATCTCCTTATCATTGTAGTCGTTTCTGAGGAGTATTATGGCTTAAAGTCTCATGTCTCCTGATTACAACACGTATGCACGCAGGAGAGTTTTTTGGATGGGCGGGGGAGTGCGCTGTCTGTCTGCTGAGCGTGTGAGAGAAACCAAACTATGAAGACAATCTAATTTAAATGGCTTAAAACAAAACGCTGCCTTGACAATTTGTACTCAATGTTTGCAATATAGTCATTCTATGCACTGCCCGTCTCATAAGAAATATAATTTTTTTTTGCATACTTTCATATGTTGTCAGGCCGCTTGTAGCTTTGATTATGGCATGCTTTTGCTGTGGCATCGTTTTGCGACGTCCCAACATTTGTTCCCGTCCAGAGTCACATTAATATTTTGCCAGGATCTTGTAATGATGATGGGAGAGTTGGACCGCTGCACAAAAAGTGTTCTCCAGCACATCCCAAGATTCTCTGTGGGGTTAAGGTCCGGGCTCCCTGAACCACTCTTTCACAATCTGAGCCTGATGAATCCTGGTGTTATCATGGAATATGGCCGTGACATCAGGGAAGAAAAAAATCCCTATTCCATCCATTGATGGAATAATCTCATTCAGTATATTCAGGTAGTCAGCTGACCTCATACTTCAGACACACAATGTTGCTGAACCTAGACCTGACCAACTGCAGCAACCCCAAAACATAGACTGCCCCCACAGGCTTGTACAGTAGGCTCTTGGCATGATGGCTGCATCACTTCCTCTGCCTCTCTTCTTACCTAATGCCCCCCTCACTCTGGAACAGGGTCAATCTGGAATTACTCATTTAGGGTTAAATAACTTGTTGCCAGCTGAAACATTCATGCAGTAATTATCGAAAAGGAGGCTCTTACCTAGTTGCTTGGTCAAATCCAGATGGTACCTTTTTTTGTTTTTTTATGTTTGGGCAGTGTTTATCAATGTCAAGTATATTTACTACACCGCCCCTCCCTAAATGTGCATGTTCATTTAGATGCATAAATCCCGTTCATGAACAACACTAACATACTTTATTTTAATGCGGTATGAACATAAGGGATGATGGTTTTTATTTACTCATTCATGTGGAGTTTAACAATTCTTACTGCATTATTTTTTTATGGACTGCAGAGGTAGTGAGTTTATCTTGTTCGTTTGTTAAAGCAGCTGCTGCCTTCTGCTACTGGAGACGATGCTAATTACAATGGTGGAAATAAATTGAATGAAACTGATAAATAGATTTAAAAAAAAACGGTGAACTGGAAAAGAAAAAAACCCCCTAAAGTTTCAATTGAATAAATTAACACTTATTAGTCATTTCACTCAGTGTTTAATATTGAATTATTGATTAGTTCCACCTCTTCTGACCGAGCCATTAGGCTCCTCAATTTGTGATCAGAGCAGAAGTCAGCAGGACTGTTTTTTCTTTCTTTCTTTCTTTCTTTTTTTTTTTTTTTTTTTTTTGTGGAGTGGTGGAATATTTTGACCCGTGGTTCAGCGATTTATAGACTCCCCAGGGAGAATAAGAGCCAGGGAAGCAGGGAGAGGAAGGTTATTTGGCAAGAAATGGGTGAAAGACGATAAAAGAAGAAAATGCAACAGGGGACGGGTGGAATAGAGAGATGCCAGAGAGATGGTTATTACCACAGCCCAAAATACACAATATGAGTGATCTAAAGCATAAAAAAAAAAAAAAAAATCTGTAAATTGGGCACGAGTTGCTTAGAGGAAAGAGAAAAACGTGAGACGCCATCAATGTGTTGATTGTGAAAACCAGCAGCATCGGGGTGACAACAGCGCTACAGAGAATGTGTTAGTAGTCCAATCACTAAACAGCAGCAGGTGTGCCGGAGATAGACTCTCTGTAATTCTACCATGATGCTGATGTATCTGCCCGTCAGTGCATGGATTTGTATTGTCTTTATTAGATTATGTGGGGTTAGACACACTGAAAGTAAAGAGGATTACATGTGAACTGTTTCCATGTGTGTTGTGTACACACAGGACTAAAGGGATTAGTCATAATATTCTCAGGAGTTATTAAATATCCCATTATTTTGTGTGTGTGTGATTTATTAATGGAAAAACCATTGTAATATCTTTAAACAGATGTTTTGTTTTCTGCCCCCTTTCTGGAGAAACAGATAAAGCCATTATTTATCTGCCTGAGCTGCCGTGTAGACCTTTAGAGCGTTAGGATGTTTAAATCTTTCTTTCCTTCCTCCTGCTTTGTCCCAGCTCCTTGCCAAGGACCCCAAGGAGAGGCTGGGTTGCCAAGGTTGTGGGGCCATTGAAGTCAAGCAGCACCCCATCTTCAGAAACATCAACTTCAAACGGCTAGAGGCCAACATGATGGACCCTCCCTTCACTCCCGATGTAAGAGTCACACACGAACATGCACAGAAAAATCACAGCGAGCGCGGCGCGTACAGGCCCCGGTTCACAGCCTGAAAGCGTGACTGGTGCAGATCAGTATACAGGAAATACCATTGTCACAAGTAAACAAGCACTTACAAGCTTGTTATCACGGTTGCCAGGGGGTCTGCTGTGAAGTGGGTGTGTAATTTCAGCGGCTGGAGTGTAGCTGTTCTGTGTTAATCATTAGTAAGAAAAACAGCCCAGTAGAGCTTTTTAAGAATGACAAGGGGGATGATGTGGTTGTACGTACAACATGTGTAAGTGTGAATATGTGCAGTTGTGGACAGACCCTGCTATCCCTTTTGTGTCATATGCTGTCTTTTCGAAGCTGTTTATGGAGAGAATTGTTGTATTTTCAATGTCATAATCGGTGTGTGAGTGAGAGAGAGTGGCTTGAGAGGTTAAATCAATACTTGAAAGCAGATAGTGCTATCTGTGCTTCTATTTATATTCCGTTCGGTATTACCACGCTGAAGAAAAAACAGACTCGGTCATGTTATCCAAATAACCAGCTAATATCAAGTATTTCAGGTTTGATATTTCCTCATCTACAAAGTTCTTCCATCTGCCTCCTTGTTAACTTGTCGCCTTTTGCTTCTTTGTTGTCTCTCTTTCAGCCTCGAGCTGTGTACTGTAAAGACGTCCTGGACATTGAGCAGTTCTCCACTGTCAAAGGCGTGAACCTTGACCCCACAGATGACGACTTCTATCACAAATTTGTGACAGGCAGTGTCTCCATCCCGTGGCAGAATGAGGTACTGCATGCACCGGCCGCTTGGATGAAGTCATTGTTTAATGCTGCAGTAGATGAAAACGGCAGACTGAAGGCATATCTGTGCAAATAACATGCAGCTTGCTTTAAGACAACTGCATATGGATCAGTTTAGAATGGATGCATGCATGATTTGGATATATGGAGGTCAGTTGCACCCCAAATGTCTGCAGCTTTCTGTGGGGTAGGGTTGTGATAGAAGTAAAAAGCAATCATTGTTTTTACTGGTCTTATCCTGCTGGTTGAATTATGAAATGAACTTTCTCAATCCTTCTTTCCTGTCTAGATGATCGAGATGGAGTGCTTCAAAGAAATCAACGTCTATGAGACGGACGGGATGCTGTGCTCAGACCTGGATGTGAACCGGCCTAACCCTCCGCCAAAGAGAGGGTTCTTTTACCGCCTGTTCAGAAGAGAGGCAAGTGCTAGCGCTCCGGCAACTGTCCGAGGGGGTGGGGGCTAAGGTACTTCCTCTTTTCCTCCTTTCCTCACTTCCTTTTTCCCAGGCCTTGTCCAAACTCAGCGTGTGCAGAGATGTTGCCTCTGCACTCCGGTGAATTGTAAATTCACAGTTATGCACCAGCTGGAGTTTGTAAGCATAAGGCCTGTCTTTTCCCTTTTCTGTCGGGCTCACCCGTTCTCTCTCTTGTTGATAACCTTTGCATATTATTCCCTGTATTTTTAACTTTGTAATATAATGTTTTCTTGTGCAAGGCTGATTTCCTAATTATAGAAAAAGGGACTCAAAACTTTACTTAGTTGTTGGTTAGTGTAGGACCTTCTCAGCTAATGCATTATTTCCATTGCATTCCACCTTGTCATTACTGGCAACCTCATCTACGAGTATCAGGTCTCAATTGAAACAATTAGACATTTTAGGATTAATGATGAGGACTATAGTAGTAATGATAATAATAATGTTATTATAAAGCACTTTGCAAAACAAATGTTGCAAAGTGCTTTACAATTCAATAAAAGCAGCAGATCATAACAAACACAATCAGCAACAGTAATGGGACATGAAAAAGTTGGGGTTTTACAAGGTCAGATGTATGAAAGGGACAGAGACCAATGAGTGCTTTAGAAATAATTCTAAATCTTTCAAATCAATCCTAAACATACCAGCAGCTGGTGTAAGTATGATAAAATGGGTGTAATATGATCATATTTCCTTGTTCTGGCATCAGAGCTCTGAACTGTCTTGGTTGTCTTGGTTAAGACAATAATGGCTGCTCCAATAATCCAGCAGAGATCACACAGAACAATGTAAAGGCAAGGCAAGTTTATTTGTATAGCACATTTTCAGGTTCAAGACAATTCAAAGTGCTTTACATAAAACATTAA
>JBBBVU010000004.1:29293461-29346506 GCA_037177055.1 Atherinosoma microstoma
AACAATTAGTAGATTTTTAAAATCTATCCTCTGACTGACTGGAAGCCAGTGTAAAGACTTTAAAACTGGTGTGATGTCCCCCCGGTGTCTTTAAAAGTTAAAAATGATCTTTGAAATCTTGATCGGTGGTAAAGACATGACCGCAAGTTTTATGGTATGGTGCTCAAAGTTCAGCTTGTCGTCAAATGAGACGCAGAGGTTCCTTGGAATCTACTGAAGACCCAGTAAATGGCAGAACTTGCTCATCTGCTGGGATGCAATTAAGAGAACTTCAGTCTTCATAGAATTCAATTGAAGGTAGTTCTGTATTTAACATCTAGTCTTTATAAGCCCTTAACTTCCCGAGGTCAGTGTGTCATCAGCATAAAAATGAAACGTACCATTTGGTACAGAATGTGCAAAGGTAAAATAAGTGATGGCTGCGGGGCGCCGTACTTTACAGGAGTTTTTGAAGTCATTTGTAAGTGAGTAGATGCCTTAATGAAGCAAGCGGACTCACAAGTCCTGATTTTCGTTGTTATATGATCACTATTACTGGAAAGTAACTCAATTTCATGATAATTTGGTATTTGTTACCAAGCAAACAGGTCTTTAAAGTAGTGGAAGTCAGGTTAGAAGATTCTGAATTTCCACTCCTGGTGTGGTTAAGGTTGGAGTTTCGGGGTAATGTGACGTCCTCTCACACGTGTGCAAGGGCTTGGTTATGAGTTTCTTACGCTCATTTTCAACTCTTTCCAGGTGTGTTTTAAGAGCAGTTACAGTGACGATGACATCGAAGAGCCCTCACGACTTTAAACCACTCTCTCCACCTGCACCCCCTTCGCCGCAGAGCTTCACCACAAACTCCAATCGAGCGCAAATCTTAAGAACTCAGTGAATGTTGACCTGTATTTATGAGCTGTATTAAAAGTGTATTATATTGAAGAAAAAAGTATGAGTTTAAAGATTTTGTACATTTGTACTTGAATTTATGTCTAGATGTATATTTTCACTAAAGGTTGTATTGTACAAAAAGCCATAAAAGTACCACTTGAATGCATACATTACATTTTTACTTCATTTTTATTTTTTAATTTTGGAATGAGTAGGGTTGATGTGTATCGGAGAGTGTATTTTTTTTTCTTCTTTTTTCAAAGCACAGAACCAGTAGTCTTTTTTTCTTTTTTCAATGTAGCATAAGGCCTTTTTGTTTTCATATGTGCCGTATGTTAGTCACTCATTTAGTAAATGCAATGTGTTTTTTAGTACATCCGCTCCACCTGACCCCAAACTAACTCTTAAAATCTGTATGCCTCAAGGCTCAGGTAGATCTGAATGAAGTGTGTTGGAGGAATTTAATCCAATCTTGTTGGCATGCTTGCTTTGAGCTTTTCCCACGTTTTTAAAGACCTTCTCCAGACCTGTGCAGAAGTCAGATTGGATAAAGCCCGTCATTCTCTATGCTCAGCTGAGCTGGTTGCGTTGGACTGGATGGCTGATTTAGTGAACAATCATCTCTCAGAGATGACATGAATTTATTTATGACAATCTTTCGGTCAACACGTGCAACAAATGGCATCCTTAAATACGAAGCAAACATTAGGGAGGCCATTTTTCTATCCCACACGACCTGGTAAATTATCATTACTGAAAGTGTCCAAAAATTCCTGAGTGGCAAAAAGCTTCGCAGCGTTTTCACTGGGAGCACACAGCTTTTAAGAAAATGCCTGTTGTAGGATTTTTTTTGTGATTAATCTTTAATCCTCATACAGCTTCTTGCATCCAAGTCTGTTGTAAATTGATGTACGTGCAGAGTGAAAATAGTTTTCTATTAAATTTTGTAGTCTTTTTGCTGCGCTTATTTTTAATGCTTTCCGGTATACGAAAAAATAAGTACAACAAATTACTGCTTTTGAACGCAGTCATTAGCTGCATGAAAATTACAAAAAGATTTCTCTGGAAAAGTATTTTCACTCATATGAATCATGTCCCCAAAGACTGGTATATTGAACTAAGTAGCAAATAAGAGAGACCAAGAGACAAAAACTGGGCTGGAGTAAGATGATGCGTCCAACAACTTAGATTTGCTTCCTATAAATTTGAATAAAAAAAGAAAAGGTGAATCAAAGTGATTTCCACTCACTCGGATGTCAGCAGCTGTTCCCCTTTGCACAGTCTATATTCAGGCTGCTTTGGCGTGTGTGTGTGTGTGTGTGTGTTTGATCACAGATTGTGGGATATTTGCCGGTAAACCCGCATTTAAATGTGCACGGCTTTAGCTCTGCTTTTGATAAAGATGCAACTTATTAACGGTTTAAACACCCACGTTAAATGATTCTATTCAAATCCTGTGTTGCTTTTTCATAGGAAAGGCTTCAGATATGCGAGGATGAAGACTGACAAATGAACCCTAATGTGGCCAGAGACACTTTTATAGACACTATTATAGAAGTGTTTCATTGCAAGTTAAGCAATTATGAACAAATTCCTTTTGTTTATTTACATTTGGCTTTTGCTCTTAAAGCATTTGCTGTTTACCCCCCCACACACACACCTGTTTTTAATGCTGTGAATACCCTATATTGACGCGTTCGTTTTGTGTGTATATTTCACTGTAAGCCAGTCTAGTGCAGTAGAGTACGTTAGTTATACATTTGTGCAGTTTAATAACACGAAGAATTAATTCCATTTGATAATTTTTCTTCTCCGCAGAAAAGCATCGTTTTAATTTTGTCAGTTCAGAATGATTTTGGGTCTTGAACATAACTCAACTTAACTTTCTAGACTGCATACATTTGATATGGTACCCATATAGTCCCTAGTCTAATAAATCAGTTTGGAGAGGTTGCTTCTTTTGGAAGTTTGTCTCTTGTTGCACATTCCATTATCAGGAATCAAATGTGTGCATCTAGCTGTTGCTTGCTTATTGTCACTTAGGTTTCTGTGTCTTTGTTTTTAAAAAAAGTGTTCTTTCTTATTTTTTTTTATTTTTATTTTTTTCTTTGCTCTCAGGCACATTTTGATGCTGATTTCACTTACCTATGTAGATCTTGTCCTTTTAGCTCTTTAGCCTCAAAAACCTTGTAAATGATGTAATTTGAACATGTAACTAAGCTCTAACACATATTCACTCATTTCCACAGGGAAACTATACTGTGTCTGCCACCCATGCCTCTGTCACTGTTTTGAAGATCTCTTCTCTTGTACCATCCAAATAGCAGTGAAGAAATTAGATTCGTTTTTATTACATGACAATGTTTTGACAATGACTATGGGAAGTGTCTTTTAACTTTTTTGCCAATGATACCAAAAGCAAAAAATCACTAAATTAATCTTTTGTTATCTGAAGATTTAATGAAGAAAGACTGACAGCCTTTTATTATATGTGCCAATTGCCATGTAAATTCCTGACATCCTGCCTTTTTTTTTTTTGACCTCCCAAACTTTCCGTCCATTAAGGAAATTTAAACAGCTCAACTGTTTTGAATGTCCGCACTAAGTGCATTGTAATGCCTGTTTGAAAAAAAAAATGCATATGTTTATTACTCAAGCATGTATCAGTTAGTAATACTTCAGGTTCCTTGTATATGTAAATGACCTTCTAGTGCCAACATATCTCACTGGTATCTGAAGAAAACTTATGGAAGGAAAGATGAGCACCTGATTTGGCCTGGTTTGGATAGCGAGCATTCCTTCTCTCCCACCTTTCCCTCTAGGCGAATTGAAATGAGTTGGGCCGCCCCCTTCAAAAAAGGACTGGCACTGACCTAACAACATCTTAAAGTGGGAGAGTATCAGTTGCTTGATGTCACTTCAATACTTTTGGGTTCGATGCCAGTATAAGTGCGAAGGTTCTGCAGTTTCACTTCTGTAAAAAACACGTCAGGTTTTAAGTGATATTTTCAAGGAAGTGAGGAATGCCGTATGGATTTTGGGATTCAAACTGGGCCTGGAACTCCTTAATTTTTCTTTTTATTTGAATCTGTACAGTCATGTCATTCAACCACTGCAGTCATTGTTAATTCTTGTACAAGTTGTATCACTGGTTGTTGTACCATATCTGACATTTGTAATTATGAAATAATACACTGCCATTTGTATAAAAAAGAAAAAATGTGTCTTGATTTATTTCTATCTTATCACCCTGGATATATTGGGCAAAGGTGGAAAGAGGGAAAATGGTAAGATGTTAGTGAGATATTGGATGTTTTTTTCAGATTAAACTTTATTAAAGCATATTGTTTCTTTTATATTAATAGATATGCATAGAGATTTCCTGCTGTTGGATGGTTGTGATTGATCCATTCTTGATCTCCAAAACGAGTAGTAATTAAGAAAAGCTAATTCATTACATGTTAGGTGAAGGGCAAATTTTATCCACGTGTTTATTAACTTGATTGCATTCCCAACACGTTTTGTTAGCAATAAAACTCAACCGAGGGCAAACTCCGATGGTCGTGTTAGCAAATCTGTGTTGCAGTCCGGATTTCAGCAGTCTCGTGACAACTACAACAACAACAAAAGGGGGGGAAAAAACCCGAAAGACGTAATTGGCTCATTGTCAAGTCAGTCTGTATAAGCCGCACTCTGATTGGCTACAGACTTTGCAGGCCTCCCCTCCATATCAGGCTGTCACATATGCCACTTCCGGGTGTGATTGATCAGAGGCGGAACACAACGCTACAATCAAAGATGGCTTATTTTCAACCAGCATTTCGTTTATTTATGAATAACATTGTGGAAGAATAAGCAACATCTTGCAAGAAGAGTAGGCAGAGAGCGGGTGGTAGCTGTCGCGAGCAGTGTTTGCACGCTCGTCACGCTACGCACCTCTTGCTCTCTGTGCGCTAACGTTAACTTGCCCCCACTCTGCAAGCTAGCTAGCGCACATAGTAAATATTAGCTAGTCAAGCTAACTCGCTCATTATAAGATCGATAAAATGGCCACCATGGAGAAACTAATGAAAGCCTTTGAGTCGCTGAAGTCATTCCAGCAACAGCAGGGACCACCAACAGCAGAGGAGCTTGTCCAGAGACAGTAAGTGGATTTCTGACCGACGGTGATGGCTAGCCAACAGCCGCTGGGGTAGACATTTAGCTTAGCTCGTTAGCACTATTCGTACCTCTCAAGTAGCTAACCAATGTTTGTTAGGCAGCTTTAAGTTACTTTCGATAAGATACATCTCTGTAACTAATTTGAGGTGTAAAACTTTGCAAACTATTTCAGGTCTACTTATTGATGACAGTCAGTCTCTCAGCGTATTTACCCTTTATGTTAACATGACAGACTAGCTCTACCCTGATGCTCACGCACCTGTGAAAGGGCCAAGAGGACCAACTTGAAGCTTATCTGCGTGTGTTTGATATTAAACTGGAGATAAAACTCTAAATTGCATCTGCCAGCTATCTGACCAAATTCCCAAAGAGTTATAAACATGACATAACAGTATTATTGAATCAGAGCCCGAAGGTAGTGTAGATTAACACATTGCAATGATGTGACACCATGGCAGTAAGTCTGACACTGTGTGTCCACATTAGTTATGAATTAAAAGTTGATTTACCATCACCCCTCAAAATGTGACAGGTGCAATGCTCTGCTGTTCTTCTACTTTAAGCTCTAATTTATTAATAAATGCAGTTTAGACACATCTTAAATGACAATCATGTTACTTTTCATAATATGTGGCCTAAAGATTGACATGGTCGTGCTATTTAATAACGAAACATTCTTTGCTTTAGCTATCAGTGAAAGTGCATTTCCTCTCATTCATTGTGTTTTCTGTATTTACAGCAGTGAGCTGTGCTGTTGTTTTTTTCAGAGGAATCCCTGATTTCCATTCTGTTAGTCTCAGAGCGTCAGCCTAGTCTTTCTTTGTTTCAATTTCCACTTGGTTTTCATGTTAGCTTTCATCTTCTCCCCCTTCCACAGAAAAAAGGAGCAAGCTACGACAAAGAAGGACAGGGTGACCCACTGCCTGACAATATGTGAGAACATTGTGGCTCAGTCATTAAGGTAGGCATTACAGTAGAACTTAAATGTGTTTCAGCCGGATGTTTTCAGTCCTCGAAAATTTTAAAAACCTCTAAATCCTTTTTTTTTCTTTTCTTTTTTCTTTCTTTCTAGAAAACAAGTAAAACAATAACAACAACAAAAAAAACAACCTCTAATATCACTTCTGGTTTTGTTACAGTAAATCTTATTTATAAAGTTATTTTCCTCCCAACTCCCTTGATTGCTTGTGTTAACTCAACATTATCTTGTATACGCAATTATATGCAATTTCCCCTCGGGGATCAATAAAGTATAATTCCTTCATTCATTATACCCTAGTTCTTTCAAGTTATTTATATGGTTTTAGGAGATAACTTTACAGCAAAATATACTTATACTACCCCTGCTTTGGTTTTAGATACACAGACCCTAGGACCCTTGAGCCAGTCACTGACCTTCAGGTTTTATCTGTCATATTAGGAAGGGGTGTGTGTTTTCATAGTCTACCTGAAAGTCAGATTTCTGAGGTCAAAGTTGGTACAGAGAACAATTATTTATTTATTTGATGATGATTATTTGATATAGTGGAGTGATGCTAACATTTTTTCCTTGACGGTACATTTCCAGATCTTTGGTATTGTTAGCTTTCTCATATGATGAATACGATGACAGATTATAATATACCTCCTCCAAGTTGATCTGATGTGGATTTATTTGCAGTTTGTGGCATGCTGCACTATGAGCTTGAATGTGCTTCAGTGCACTACAAAATAACAAGTGTCAAAGCACTTTTCATACAGCCTGAGTTTAAATAAAGAAAACAGAAGCCTCAGAAAATCTGTAGTTGACTGAGCAGGTTTACATTTTGTCATGTAATGGAAGAAAGTATACCAGTAGTACAAGTATCCTTAACAGTGGACCTTGGATAGTGTTTGAGATATTGAGACTTCAGCCCAAAACCATTGGCTACCTTTGGCCCTATCCCTCTGTTTTGGAAGGGTAAGGTACACCTTTTCTTTTGGGGATCATGTTGTGGTCATCTAGTCATCAGCAAGAGTGTTGGGTGTCATTTGGACGGTTAGCTGACAACTTCAACATCAATCCTAAATATCAGAGTGCAAAATACAGTGGTAGGACCAGAGGGGAGAAATTGAGATTTTTGCCTTAGGGTAAACATCCATAAGCACCCATTTCTAAGGCAGTTTGGTCCCACTTTTGTACAGTGGGACAAAACGGTCATGTTCACCCTCTTTGTGTACAGTCAGTGTTTGCAACTGTGCTTTTTCCTGGTTGGAAAAAACCTAAAGATCTTTAACTATCACTGTTGTGTCAGCTAGTTAAATTTTGAAGTTGAGCTGTTCAGTAGAAGCAGGTGTCCTGTGACAAATGCAATCATGAGGACATGTTTAATATGTTAATGCTAACTTTTTTTGTCTGTGGTACTGGAAACAGAACATCTCCAGAGTTCCAGAAGCTGCTGGGCATCGCCATGGAGATGTTTCTTCTCTGCAGTGATGACAGCGAATCAGATGTCCGGATGGTGGCTGATGAGTGCCTAAACAAAATCATCAAAGTAAGCGAGATCCTTCAAGAGTCTTTTCAGAGTTCCCTTTCATTTTTTGCTTGACCACAAATTTTTTTTTTTTATTGCTTTTTTATGTTGATGTAGATGAATATATGTTTAGTTCTACCTAGTTTCTAGTCAGTCACAGTTACTGCACTTCCTTAGAGGCCTAACTGACCAAGTCTGAATGATGTATTGACCAACAAGTGTACGATGTGTACAACTGTTGAAATTTACTACAAGATCACTGAGACGGGCTGGCTGAAATATAATGAAGCAGGTTCTTGATCATTTAGAGCACTTAGAACAAGGAAGACTAACTGATAAGATCAATTCAGGTACCTAATAAGAGCATGTTTTTATTAACAGTAGCGTTCTGTAAATGCCCACAGCTTTGTTGTGTCATAAACAGGAGTGATGGTGTTAGACTGACACTAATACTGTAAATCTTCTCTTGTTAATGATTATAGTTAGTAAATGATGAAACCAGCCTCTGTTACTAAGCCATGGTATAATTTAAATCTGCTCAATTAGTCAAACTTCAACTTGAGTTTTCTGGCTGGTTTAATGTCGCAGCCTTCATCAAGTTTGTTTTCCTCTTGTGAAATAGCTCCTGGTAAAATAGATTTAAATTTTTTAAATGGAATATCAGATTATTTTAAGCTGATCGAGTTTACACACAGTTGTATCAGTGTAATGTACTCGCAGTTGCTTTACATCTGTTGAGATGAAGCTTTTAAGCCTTCGAGTGTACTGGGTGTGAACCTTTTGTTTCTAACCCCAGCTGGAGACTGTGAAAGGACATAACAGGCTGTGGTGGCTGCATAAGGATTCAAAAAAATATTATCTTATTATTCTATTCTATAGAAAAGAAAAATAAATAAATAAAAAGGCACTGCACGGCAGCACCTGAGTCCAACTGGACTCAGCAGTTTGAGTAGCACTTAATCATGATGTCCCCTCTTCTGCTAAATGACTGTTAAATAGAATCTTATTATCTTTATGTACTAATTGTTCTACTCTGTAAAGCCCAATCTAAAAATGTATGAAAAGTGCCAAGTGGTCATGTATACTTGTCTGGATCATAGATGTACACAGAAGAAGGAAGAAATGGGAACTGGAGCTTGTTGCTGCATTCGAGTCCCAACATGAGCACACTGTGATTTGCTGGTGTTTACAAACTCCCCAGATGTTACAACCGTAAAACATCCTGAACACTAAAAAAGAAACGAGGACAAAACAGGCAGACTTGTCTGTGCAGATAAATACTGCTAGTAGGTGATAAAACTGAACTGAGAAGGATTACTTTATAAAATTATATATATTTTTTCAATTATTATTTTGCTGGGTCTGCCTCCAAGAAAGAGGCACCATGTTTTATTTGTTATATTTCGAGTCAAGTCTTTGGTGATTTGTTCAAATTACTCTGATCTGAACACAAATGCTCAGATTGAATTTGTTAAAGCAGCAGGGAAAGTAGCAGGGAAATGTCTACTTCTATAGAGCATGTATGGAATGGAAAAAAAATGGCTTTATTTGTATTTTTTCTCTTTGAAAAATAATAACGAATGAGCGCTAACATAAATGAACTAATTGAGTATTAGTATGTATATCGGTTATTTTTTAAAGGCATAAAAAAATCTCACATTGCCAAACCAAACAAAGCTTTGCTGGCTTATTAGATCGCACATCAGTATAAAAATTGCTCTTACTCTAGATAGTGACCATATGTGGTCCAGCCATATAATAGGTTTTCACATCGTCTTGTTTTCTTCATTAATACTATAATAAATTGCTCAGTTGGTATTAATGAATACAGATGAATAAGATTTAAAACATTTATTTTTATTATTGATGTTGAATCATTCATGTTGCTCATGAGAAACTTTTCACTTTAATTTTTAGGCGCTGATGGACTCGAACTTGCCTAGACTGCAGCTGGAGCTGTACAAAGAAATAAAAAAGGTAACAAATGAGAGATGGGTTTGTAGAGTCAGCATTTTTTCGTTTTTTAATCTTTTTTTCTTTTTTTTAAAGAACGATGACCAATTTCCAAACTTTTATTCATTTATTTTTATGTTTGCGTTCCTGAACAGAACGGTGCCTCTCGGAGTCTGAGGGCTGCTTTGTGGAGGTTTGCTGAGCTCGCCCACCTCATCCGACCACAGAAATGCAGGTGTGCACACAAATGCCTTAAAATGACCTCTTACATTGTGCATGTATTTAAATGACAGTATGAAATTAAAAAAGTGGGAGTAGAACAAACAATGTCATTGTTCTCAATGATTTCATATTTCAGGATTCCAGCCAAAAATAGGTTATATTTAGTCATTTTGGCTATTGTTAGTAACCTAAATCAGATGTGCATTTACCAATAATGGCTTAATTTACTGTGTGAATACACTGTCAACGACATCTGATGGCAAAATATTTCTGAGGACGTATGTTGAATGCATTTTTACAGGAGTATGTGGGACGCTCAGCCAGATGAAATCACACTTGATACTGCATCTCATTTGGTCTACATCGGGTGGGGAACCCTGGTCCTCGAGGGCCACATTCCTGCAAGTATTTCCATACATCCCTGCTCCAACACACCTGATTAAAATCAAATGGATCCAACAGCCTGTCACAGTGGCTCATTAATTTGAATTAGGTGTGTTGGAGCAGGGATGCATGGAAAACTTGCAGGATGAGGGCCAAGGTTCCCCACCACTGGTCTCCATCAATACACCCACCGTAGTTAATTATTTGCATCATTGTATGGTTCACATCCTTGTATGATAGGGATAACAAAATCAAAATCTGACTTTTCTCCTTTTTATTTACCCTTTGTGTCACTCCTTTCTGGTGCAGACCTTACCTGGTCAACCTGATGCCGTGCCTAACCAGAATCACCAAGCGGCAGGAGGAGACGGTGCAGGAGACTCTGGCTGCAGCCATGCCCAAAATAATGGCAGCCTTGGGAAACTTTGCTAATGATGGCGAAGTCAAGGTATCTATCCTCTCGTATGCAACAACAGAGTTATTTAGTTCTCCTTGAAGACACCAACTCTGTAACTACACATACATGCATATATCTGTACACCCTGTGACCTTGTGTTATTCTAGTCTCACCCCCTTTTTCTGTCTGTCTCTTTCAGGTGCTGCTGAAGTCATTTGTTGCCAACTTGAAGTCCAGCTCCCCCACCATTAGACGGACAGCAGCCAGCTGTGCCGTCAATGTGTGCCAACACTCCAGACGCACCAGCTACTTCTACACCTGGCTCCTTAATGTGCTGCTGGGTAGGTCACAAGGAAGCAAATTCTGACTAAAATATGAATTAATTTGGTTTTGACTTGGGTTTAGCGAAAGTACAGAGAGATCGCAGTAAGACAAGGAAACCCACACTTTGTCCATCTCTCCTGCTCCAGGTCTGTTGGTTCCAGTAGATGAGGAACACCCCAGCCACCTAATTCTGGGGGTGCTGTTAACTCTTCGTTACCTGATGCCTCTGCTGCAGCAGCAAGTCAACACCACCAGCCTCAAAGGAAGCTTTGGGGTTATGAAAAAGGAGTCTGATGTACAGCCATCACCTGAGCAACTACTTCAGGTCAGAGTGAATCATATCTTTTGGGTACTGTCAGCTTACATGTCCTTTTTTTATTTATTTTTTAAACAATTATTGCTTAAACACATTAACATCTAGGCAAAGGAAGGCAAAGCAAATTCATTCACATTTCATATAAGATGCAACCCAACGTGCTGGGCATGACCAAAAAGAAATGGACAGGGGAGCACATAGTGTGACGTCAATGGGAATTACATCATCTCCATCAGTGTACATACGCAAAACAATATATTGAAAAGAAAAAACCAACTAAATGTTTAGTTTTAACTCTCAGGATAGAAAACAAAGTTGACCCAGAAGATGGCTGATGGATACCTTTTGCACTACAATAGTACTGACGTATCACACATTAATAAACCTTTTAAATATATGCAATTTTTAAAAATATTTATTTACATTTTGTGAAAGGGCCAAATAAGGACTTCAGATTAAAAGTTTTAGAATTTTCTGCTTTGAAGGGTTAACTTGATCAATTAATGTCTTTCTGTTTAGGTGTACGAGCTGACCCTACACTACACTCAGCACTGGGATCACAATGTGGTCACAGCCGCGCTGGAACTCTTGCAGCAGACGTTCAGGACCCCCCCACCGGAGCTTCTGCATATACTCATCACGGCCGGCAGCATTCCGCATGCCACTGTGTTTCGTCAGGACATCGAGAGTCGCGCACGCTCCGGCAGCATTCTTGAGCTCATTGGTAATCTCACCAATCAATTGGGACAAAGTGTTTATAGCTTGTCATCCCTGTGGTGAATAGTGGTATGGGTAGTCCCCCACCACTGGACACACTAATATATCTGCTTCAAGTAGCTTTTAATCAATTCTCACTCACTGATTTTGCCTAGAAACCAATTAACACTCTACTTTCTGCTTTGGTCTGTGTTTGTGACCTTGTCTTTGCTCCATAACTCATTCTTTGGATCTCCAGAGTTTTGTTTTGAAATAATTCTATTTCCTGCAAGTCTGTGAGCTTTCGCTGCTTTCCTCACCTCCTGTTTCTGCTTCCCGTTTTCCTGCCATTTGCAGCAGGGGGAGGGTCTTCCTGCAGTCCACTCCTTCTCAGGAAACCGAGAGGTGACTAGTCTATTTATCTTCTGCTCACCTCAACCCTTTTCTTCTGTCGTTTCCGTCAGGATATGGCCACTACCTATAGCTCCACAACAGGGTAGTGGATTGTGATATGTTGATAAAATATATAGTGTGCATGCTTGCACCTGATTGGAAGTTTGTTGCCCTCTTTCTTGGTCATAGTGTTCTCCCAATAGTACTGGTGTTAATGCAGATTTTTCTAATGAACAATAAACCTGCAATCTCCAGGTAAAATGCTTTCTGGGGAGGAAGATGGGTTGGAAGATGACCCTGAGAGGAACGAGGTTGCTGCTGGAGCCTTCACAGGTGAGAGTTTGGAGACAGGCTTGTTTAACTTCTTATGGGAAAATTGGATGACAGTCCTGAAAATAAACTTTATCTGCGGTTTGTGCAGACGGATCCTCCGCTGCCCAGGTGGACATCATCACTGAGCAGCCCCGCTCCTCCCAGCATACTCTGCAGCCCGGCGACTCTGTGGACCTCAGCGCCTCTTCCGAGCAGGGTGGTGGAGGGACATCTGCATCAGGCACCCCGGAATCACCCAATGAAAACGAGGAGGAAATGCTGAGTAGGAGCTCCAGCGGCGGCGCCAACGTTACCCCGGAGACGGCTGACTACACCACGCCAGAGAATACCACTCCAGAAGCAGGGCCTCTTGGAGAAGCTGGGACACTCCTGGGCAACAATGATCGCTCACTTCCCCCCAGCGACTCCTCCCAGACTACTACAGAGGGACCGGACTCGGCGGTGACTCCTTCAGATGTAGCAGAACTGGTCAGTGTGACTGTAATTGACACAACTTGATTATATAGTACTTTGCTTCTGCATACGTGTACAGTGGGGCAAAAAAGTATTTAGTCAGCCACCAATTGTCCAAGTTCTCCCACTTAAAAAGATGAGAGAGGCTTGTAATTTTCATCATAGGTATACTAAGAGAGACAAAATGACGGAAAAAAAAAAAAAATCCAGAAAATCACATTGTACGATTTTTAATGAATTGATTGGTAAATTCCTGGTAAAATAAAGTGTTTGGTCAATAACAAAAGCTCATTTCAATACTTTGCCAACAAAGGGTATATAACAATGACAGAGGTCAAACTTTTTCTGTAAGTCTTAACAAGGTTTTCACACACTGTTGCTGGTATTTTGGCCCATTCCTCCATGCAGACCTCCTCTAGAGCAGTGATGTTTTGGGGTTGTTGCTGGGCAACACAGACTTTCAACTCCCTCCAAAGATTTGCCATGGGGTTGAGATCTAGAGACTGGCTAGTCCACTCCAGGACCTTTAAGTGCTTCTTATGAAGCCACTCCTTCGTTGCCTGGGATCATTGTCATGCTTAAAGACCCAGCCACGTTTCATCTTCAATGCCCTTGCTAATGGAAGGTTTTCACTCAAAATCTCATGATACATGGCCCCATTCATTCTTTACTTAACACGGATCAGTCGTCCTGGTCCCTTTGCAGAAAAACAGCCTCAAAGCATGATGTTTCCACCACCATGCTTCACAGTAGGTATGGAGTTCTTTGGATGCAACCTCAGCATTATTTCTCTTCCAAACACCACAAGTTGAGTTTTTACCAAAAAGTTCTATTTTGGTTTCATCTGACTATATGACATTCTCCCAATCCTCTTCTGGATCATCCAAATGCTCTCTAGCAAACTTCAGATGGGCCTGGACATGTACTGGCTTGAGCAGGGGGACGTCTGGCACTGCAGGATTTGAATCCCTGTGTGTACCATCAGTGTGTTACTGATGGTAGCCTTTGTTACTTTGGACCCAGCTCTCTGCAGGTCATTCACTAGGTCCCCCCGTGTGGTTCTGGGATCTTTGCTCACCGTTTTTGCAGTCATTTTGACCCCACGGGGTGAGATCTTGCGTGGAGCCCCAGATTGAGGGAGATTATCAGCGGTCTTGTATGTCTTCCATTTTCTAATAATTGCTCCCACAGTTGATTTCTTCACACCAGGCTGCTTACCTATTGCACATTCAATCTTCCCAGCCTGGTTCAGGTCTACAATTTTGTTTCTGGTGTCCTTTGACAGCTCTTTGGTCTTGGCCATAGTGGAGTTTGGAGTCTGACTGTTTGAGGTTGTGGACAGGTGTCTTTTATATAGATAACGAGTTAAAACAGGTGCCATTAATACATGTAATGAGTGGAGGACAGAGGAGACTCTTAAAGAAGAAGTTACAGGCCTGTGAGAGCCAGAAATCTTGCTTGTTTGTTGGTGACCTAATACTTATTTTACTGAGGAATTTATTAAAGTAATTAAAAATCCTACAATGTGATTTTTCTGGATTTTTTTTTCTCATTTTGTCTCTCATAGTTGAGGTATACCTATGATAAAAATTACAGGCCTCTTTACTTTTTTGCCCCACTGTAGGCGTTAAATAAAGAAGAGTGAGCTTCCCTAGATAATCTCAGATTTAATGACCTTGTAAGGCTAAAATTAATTTTAGCATCCCCAATGACGGTGTTCTGACTTTATGAATGATGCTGCACTTCATAGAGCCAGCTTTTTTGCCATGATAGCCATTTGTTAAGCATTAGTTTTATATAATTCTGCATGTTTAGGGTAATTATGTTAAAACTGCTTCACTTTATATTTGCAGATAATTTGATTACTTAAATCTAACATTGTTCTTGTCAAATACTGTACAGATGTAGTTCCCAACATGAGGTTTCTGCCCCCCAAGGAAGGGTGTTAAAGATTAGAGTGCACAAGGTTTTTCCTGCAGAAGTTGTCAAACTTGTCTAAAACACAAGATTAGCAAAAGTCTGTGAAGCTGTTTTTTTAAAGTTGCAGGAAATTAAAATTCTCGAAAGAGTACTTCACTTTACAAATAGTTGCAGAACGCATTTTTCATTAAAGCATTTGGTCTCTACAGCGAGACCAACATAAAGATACAGGGTCCCAAAAAAAACATCAAGTACCAACTGGAGTTGAAAGTTGGAAAAATGTTGAGCCACGACAATTCCCACAGATGAAACAATCCAATAGTGCTGACACTTCGATTTATTCTGCACCAATTTGGAAACCAAATTGCTTAACATTTGAATGTGCTCTGAGCTTGTTTTACATATGTTGACGTATGCTTACAGAAGGAATCATCATTTACAGCCTTACAGGCGAGGAATACCACCTTGTTTCTTCAAACTGAAAAAGTTTCATATTGCCAAAGATGCACTGATGCATCCAGCCTTGGTAAACACGAAGTTTAATGTTATTTTCAGATTTAGATTAAACAGATAGAGGTTGGGAATCACATCTGTAATGTTTTAAAATCAAGCTTACAGAGCGAAGTGGGTGCTTTTGAGAAATTACCATTGCTAGCCTAGAATCTAATATTAAACATTAGACAAAAGGAGGTTTATCTTATTCTCTGGCCTATTAGGAAAAGTTATTAATGGGAATGTTTATCTGAGATATAATAAGTTTCCGTGAAAGCTTTTTCTATGATAAAAATGAAACACAAATAACTTAATTAACCCATTAAGACTGGATACAGTAAGTGTGTGGATGCCCCTTTCTTTCCGGTTGGGTGCATCGTTTGTGTGCTCCTCTCTTCAAGCTTTATTTGATCTGTGCATGTTTAAGGCAGAATATCCACATAACGTTTTTTTACGAGAGCCAGTTTCCTTCTCTAATGAACATATGGAGCTGCATGTGGTGGCCTGGAGAAATGTTGCTGCTCCAAATAATCTCTGGACTTTTCATGACCACACCGCTGTGGTTCTTGTCACTACTTCTCAGTCAACCCATCTTGTGGGCAGAAATAGCCACCCTTGTTTGTAAGAAAGTGGATGAGAATCAGTTTTGATTACTTCTAAGACAGAAAAGTCCATTTGTGCGAGCAAATGGCCTGGAAAGAGGAGATTGCTGGAGATTGCAACGCTCTTATAGTGCAAGGTTATTATAAAGCGGGTATTTAACGCTCGCATTTCTTGAAGGACATGAAGTGCTTCTCGGTACTCTGCTGGTGTTTTTCTGCATAGACCAACACACTGAAATGAAGTCATTGTTTTCCAAGATGGATGACCTAATTTTTGATTTTTATTTGTTGAATATAATTAAAACAGTTTAAAACCTGAAGGCTTGAGCTGATGGATCTCAAATAGATGCCCAACACTCGCCAAAGTTTGTTACCATGGTGACAATCAGGTTAACATGACAGTGCCATCCCAAACAAACCCATTTTAACTCTTCTACCTCTATGATTTTTGCCCCTGACTCCCCCTCCTTTACCCTTGTCCTTGCTTCGTCACAGTCGCGCACTCCTTTGCCGCAGGTGAATGAGCCGCCCCCACCCTCGCCAACATCCACAGAGGGCCCCGATGCCACAGACAGCGAGTCCTCTGTCTACACTGCCTCCTCTTCGTCGTCTTCTTTCTCTTTCTCTTCTTCCTCCTCCTTTTATGCCACATCCTCCTCTAGCACTAGTGACAAGGTCAGCCAATCAGATTGGGAGGTGCCTGCTTGTCTTGAAATGTTTAACTTCCTTTTTTATCCTTTTTCTCGGCTTGTTCGTCTCAACCCATGCACACAAATTTCCCAGCTTGTTACTTCTTTTCCCCCCTCTTGTTGTCATGGACGATACATTATGCCTCCTTTTTCTTTCCCTCATCCTGAGTGACTTCCTTTCAAAAATCTGATGATTTTTAAAGACTCGTTCAAGCAACCAACCCTGACATCCCATGTGACTGGCTTAGAAGAAGCAGCATGAAGGCTAGGTGTTCCTTTGTTGTTGTTTTTTCTTCAGATTACTTTCTCTACAGTTTGGAGAGGCTGTGATTTAGCTTTTGTTCCATCGAAAGCCACACCTTTAAGATGAAGATCTCTATAATTAGTATTTTTCAGGTTTACTTAATTGTTTTTTCTTGCTAAGACAGATGCTATCATCACACTTTGTCACTGTAAAAGAGCATCCATATGACCTTAAAGTCAGTTAAAGTTAAAGATAAGCAAAAGAGAATTCATGTCAGCCAGTTTTTAAGCTTACATAATTTCTCTAGCCTGTGCTTCCTCCTGTGTGTAGTTGATTTGCTGTAATTTGTGTTGAACCAAGCATGATTATGTTGAGCTTTTAATAGAATATTTTTTATTTTAACTTTCAGGCATTTCTTGTGTTTTTGTCCTCAATCCAGCAAATCAAACTCAAGTAGTTGAAACTTATTTGGTATTGTTTGCATGCAGCTGCTCTTTAAAATTGGGACAAATTGGTATATTTGGAAAATTTTTAAAATGTTTGCCTCATGGAGAAGTTCTTTTTGTGTGTGTGTGTGTGTAATTAAGGTCCTGGATGGCAGTGAGAGTCAGTACTCTGGGATGCAGATTGGAACACTACAGGATGAAGAAGATGAGGGAGCCGCTCCCTCCTCCCAAGAAGAACCCTCGGAGCCATTCCTGCAATCAGCTCTTGGTACGTTTGTGGATGTAGCTATGAACACAGAGATGAACTCTGATGGACTCTCTCTTTAATAAAGGCTATCATTTGTGGGTGTTTTTTTCTGTGCAGCTCTTAGCAAGCCTCATCTCTTCGAAGGCCGAGGTCACAACCGGCAGGGTTCAGACAGCAGCGTGGATCGCTTCATACCAAAGGATGAACCTGCTGAACCCGAGCCTGATAATAAGGTAGCAAAAATCTCCACCTCTGTGTCTACAATTAAATTGGAGGTCAAAGAAATTAAAGATTAAAACAAATAGATGAATAAATTCTGCATCTGATTATGTTACTCTTCTTCACGTCTGTCAGCCATCACGAATTAAGGGTCCAATTGGACACTATACAGACCAGGGATCGGAGCCATTAGTACATTGTGTACGACTTCTCGCTGCTTCTTTTCTACTGACAGGACAAAAAAATGGTTAGTAGCTTTTTAAACTGTTGCTTGTCAAAATCACATGTTTGCATTTGCAGAGAAGACTTTAAGATTATTATTTGAACCCTTTTTGTATTTGGTGAAAAATGAATCTAAAACGCATCGAGTTGGAATTTTGATGTCGTCTCCTTTTGTTTCTCCAGGTTTGATCCCAGACAAAGAGGTGCGAGTAAGTGTAAAGGCCTTGGCAGTCAGTTGTGTTGGAGCAGCAGCAGCGTTGCATCCTGAGGCCTTCTTTAATTCCCTCTACCTGGAGCCGCTGGACGGCATTCCAGTTGCAGGTTTGAGAAAAAACACAGTTCACTGTTGTGTTTAGATTATACTAAATGGGTAAAGATTTTTTTAGCTTAAAAAAAAGACATACTCAAAGAATTTTATGAGACTTAGATGGTAAGTTAGACCATTAAAACAAATGTTTTCATTTGCAATTTTCCCATTAGAACAAAGTCTTCATTGTAATTAGATATAGGCTGTAATTTACAGGTGTTTTTCCATTTTTATGATCATGTTTAAAATGGATGACAATTTCACCATGTTTCCACTTCTTTGTATGTATTTGGAATGGAAGGTTTGAGGCATGGGGTTTAATGACATGTTGAGTTTGATAGACAAATCACCATCCAATCTTTTAGAATGATTACATTTTGTTAAAATGATTGGATGGTGTTTTTTCAGTCCTGTCTGTTCCACAGGTGACTAAAATATGTTATTCTTCTGTTAGAGCATGTAATTAATTGGCTGCAATTGGGCTGAGAAAGGGATTTTAAGCAATATAGTAAAAAATGTTCTTGGAAAACATGTCCCACCCTATTAAGCACATAAAGCCCATGCTCTAGCATTCATATAATCTGTGCAGTCAGTGCAGGAGTCTGTCCTTCCAGGTGCCTGATTTTGTGGCAGATTTTGTGACATGTTGCAACAAAAGTCGCAATTTTTTTCTTTTTTTTAAATTTGAAAAAAAAAAAATCCCCTGAAATTTATTTAAAATGTTATTTATTATGTTGACTATAATGATACAAATTAACTAAAAATCAGATCGGCTTCAACCTCAGAAATTTAGACACTGTCACATCAACGGAGTGTGGCAGTCTTTCTGGTCGTAGCGCTGAGCAGTGTGCTACGATTGACTCAAGTCCACACAGAGTGAGGCTGGTTCCTGCCGACAGGGCCTGTAAAGGCATTGGGTTCCCTGTGCGATGGCTCCATACACTTACGTTGAATCATACTCATCTTTCTGGATGACTATCAAGTTAGTTTTGACAAATTGAGCCAAGATGAAGATGACAGACATATGAACTGGTTAAGACACTGAGTGATCCATTAGAAGAGTACTTGGCCTGCATGTCATAAGATCCACTATAACAGACTGTTTTGTTTTTTAATAAAAGAAAAAAGTATAAATCAGTTCTAGAGGAAAAGGAACTTGAAATGACTTGACCTTGTGGGTGGGGCAGTGGGTCTTGTAGGGAGGGCGGGGCGCCCTGCCAATATAATGGTAGGGGGAACACTGGCTTTTTTTGATGGGGCAAAATTGCAAGGAAATGTAGAATTCCAATGAGGAGATGAATTTGAACTAATAGTTAGGATTGCAACATGGAGAATTCCCGGAGGGACTGATGAGTGAAAAATGGAGCAGATCCAGTGTGGCAAGCATGCTGGTACATCTATCTTTGAAATAAATGTTGATATTTATCTTCTAGAGTCACTACTATCATTTCACAGCTATACACATGTTGAAGTATCCCTGGACAGGATGCTGAACACCATACTGCCTGTTGATAAATGTAACGTAACATTCTCTTCCCTTACAGAGCAGCAATATATTAGTGATGTACTGGGCCTCATTGACCATGGGGACCCCCAGATCAGAGGGGCCACGGCCATCCTCTGTGGAGCCATTATACAAGCCGCACTTACCAAAACACGATACAACATACACTCCTGGCTGGCCAGTGTGCAGAGTGCAACAGGTTAGTGTGTATGTGTGGGTTGGTCTAATAGGTGACATGTCAAATGATTGGAAATTATACATTGGTGCTCATTACACTTGTCTGTTGTCCAGGCAACCCTCTGTCCCTGGTGGACTTGGTGCCTTTACTCCAGAAAACCCTGAGAGATGAATCCTCTGTCACCTGCAAGATGGGTTGCTCTGCAGTGAGGGTAAGATGAAGATGGATCTCTGTGTAACGGGTGTATGTGGGAGTCTGACCTTTTTTTTTTTTTTTTCTTCACTCCTCCAGCATTGCATCATGACAGTGTGCAGCAGTACCCTGAGTGAGCTTGGCCTGCAGCTGGTTATTGACCTTTTTGCTCTGAGGGATTCTTCATACTGGCTTGTGCGCACAGAGCTCTTGGAAACCCTAGCCGAACTAGACTTTAGGTAAGATCTTTAACCTTTTTTTTTTTGTTCTTTTAATTTCTCTATCCTATGCCTCAACAACAGTGGATATGATGTCTTTAAATAAGAAAGCAAAATGACTCCTTTTAAGTGACAACTTACTTAAGTTCTGCTCTTTAATTTGTTTTTCAGATTAGTCAACTTCTTGGAGAGAAAAACTGAGACTTTACACAAAGGAGATCATCACTACACTGGGGTATGTGTTCTTCTGTTCATGGTGTAACATTTATTCAACATGTCAACATTTTTTGTTGCTAACTGTGGTCCTGAATTTGTATGCTTTCCTCTATCCAGCGACTGCGGATGCAAGAAAGGGTCCTGAATGATGTGGTCCTACATCTGTTAGGAGATGACGATCCAAGAGTACGGCACGTAGCTGCCTCTGCTGTCAGCAGGTACGCTAACCCTTTTTATATGAGTTGGCTATATCATGCATCCTCCCTGTTGTACTGTACTGTAGACCAGTGAAAGAATGGCTGATTTTAGTTAAACTTGATAAAACTGTTTTTTTTCTTTTCTTAAAAAAAAACAACAACCCATTGTTCATTAACCCATCCCTTGTCCCTGTTCCTGTCTCTCTCCAAGACTGGTTCCAAAATTATTTTATGACTGTGACCAAGGCCAAGTGGACCCAGTGGTGGCAATAGCTCGGGACCAGAGTTCCGTTTATCTACAGCTGCTTATGCACGAGACACAACCCCCGTCCCAGTTCACAGTCAGCACAATCACAAGGTATTTACACACACACACTTCCACCTGACCCCTTTCACCTTTTTAATATCATTTAATGATTAGAAATTCTTTATTATTGGTCCCATGGTGCCATAAATCTGTTACACCCTAGATGTCTGTCAACACTCTGTCTTTCTGTCAGGACATACCGAGGCTACAACCTGTTTAACACTGTGTCTGATGTCACGTTGGAAAACAATTTGTCCAGAGTTGTTACTGCTGTCTCCCACGCTTTTACATCGTCTACCTCCAAAGCACTGACGGTAAGTTTTCTGTGCAACACTGGGCATTATTTGCTAGCTCTACAAAGTTTCCAGGGATTTTATTTGCCTAACCCATTTAAATGCCATATATATATTTTTTTTTTCTGCAGTTTGGCTGCTGTGAGGCCTTGTGCCTCTTGGCTTCAAATTTTCCAATTAGCACTTGGAGCACAGGCTGGCACTGTGGTTATGTTAGCTCTAGTAGCAGCTTTTCTTCCCGTTCTAGTCTTAACCGCACCAGAGGCAGGACCCTCAGGTTTGTGAAACATTTCTTACTCGGGGTTTAGTTTTACCTGCTCATTTGATGCCATCATTGTTCTACTGGGTTTCTGAATAACATTACTTTTGCACCTTTAGTTTTCTTCTAAATTCCTGATTTGTTCCTGTTCTTATCTTCAGTTTGTCACAGTCCAGCAATGCTCCAGCTTCTTCAGCCACCTCTTCATTTACACCCGACTCTGAACGGAGGACTCTGACTGTAGGAACCGCCAACATGGTGCTCTCCTTGCTGTCCTCTGCCTGGTTTCCGCTGGACCTCTCTGCTCATCAAGATGCACTTTTGCTCTCTGGCAACCTGCTTGCTGGTGGGTAATCTGCATGAAAGTGTCCCTGTGTTTCTCTGTTACTTACAATTATGTTTCCAAACCTAATCAAACTTTCCAGTGAAAGTAACCTTTTATTGCCTAACTAATCTCATGATGATTTTTCCAGCTGTTGCTCCTAAATGTTTGCGCAACCCTTGGGCTGGAGAAGAGGAAGGTAGCAGTGGGAACACAAGTGGAGGCCCGAGTAAAGTAGAGGAACCCTGGGCGGCGCTGTCAGAACGCTCCCTGGTGGGCATGTTGGAACAACTGTTCTCACATCTGTTGAAGATCCTCAACATCTGTGCCCATGTGCTGGATGACACCCCACCAGGACCAGCCGTTAAGGCAAGTCCAGTAAAAAGTCATGTTTGATTACTTTATGGTCTAAACGGATGTTTACGGTCAATTTTTACTGGCACTTATTTGCCTTTGACCGTACATTACATCAACATAAAGTCTGATGTGTTGAGTTATTTTATTTTATTATTTTTACTCTGTTCTCTCTCATTTTTAGGCTGCTCTTCCCTCTCTGAGCAACACCCCCTCCCTCAGTCCTATTCGCAGGAAAGGCAAAGAGAAAGATGCCACTGAGCCCAGCATTGCACCCATGAGCCCAAAGAAAAGCATTGATGTCAACACAGGTACATTCCCACCTGACTAATGCCCCTTTCACACTAGCACCTAGTCAGCCCAGCCTTCATTCAGCCAACACCACACTACCCTGGTTTCGCCTGTTCCCATTACAATAGAAGGAGATCGCGGCCGTCCTCAGTGTGGGCGGGGTCCTCATAGCGAGGTTTCATGAAGTCATTAGTTCGCGACCCACGCACACTCTGCTAGCAAGCAAAGGAACGTCCTCACTTCTATATTTGACCACCCTTCTTTCTCTGCTTCTCCTGCTGCTAATGTTTTCTCTGGTCTCGGCTTTGTGCGACACTAATGCGTCATCCCATGAAGTCAGATTCTGGCCAATAGCGGCCTGCAATCTGCACACGTCACCCTTTCAGAACCTCAATGTCAGTGCTAAAAGTGTATCGACTCGCCCTGGGAAAATTGTAATGTGAACACACAAATCAAGCGATGCTGGGCTGGGTAGGTGCTAGTGTGAAAGGGGAATATGTTCCAACATAAACAAAGACCAGCTCTCTCATAGTGCTGTCAGACAGAAACCGTGGTGGTTCTGGTTCTGGTTCTGACTCCTTTCTGGAGTCTCAGAACCTTGGTGCTTTCTGGCAAAGCGGCCTGTGTTCAAGCCAGTTTAACCAGAACCAAAGTGGGTGGACTTTTCTCTGCGGGAGTAAACAAACAGTTGGCATATTTTTTCCCGAAGGTTGATTGTTAAACCGCCAGGCTCCATTATAACCTTCAGTTTCCCAAAATAAATTATATATTCAGACGACTGAGTGAATTTCGGAAGATGTTAGGATTTCGACACAAACTTACGTGTTCCACTTCCCGAAATTTAAATTGGTTTTCAGGCAACATATAGAAATGCAGTGGCATTCAGGTAGCAACCAAGCCAAATGAGTGATTCCCGTGTTTTGATTGGCCTCAGTTAGCTTAGCTGAGGTGGACATGATGTTACATGTCCATGTCTTTATTTGTTGAAGCATTACTTTTGCACTTTCTGAAGCTTGTTGATTTTATTGGTCTGGCATTATTTTATTTTTAACTTTCTTTGTTTTCTTAAAAAAAAAAAAAAAATTTTTTTTATTGAAACAAGTGTAATACAGAGCTTGTGTGAACACTGACAACTGCCTAGCTGAGCATATTGGTCTGGCATTAAGGTTTTTAAACTTTTTTTTTTTTCTTTTTTTTTTTTTTTTTTTTACTTTACTGAAACCTAAGTAATACAACAGGTGAACTCAGCTTTGGCCTATTGATGATGTTATGGTTCACAAAGAAGGACTATTTTTTTATGCCCATTGAGAACTGGCTTTTCAGGTTTAAAAACGACTTTCTTTTGGTCTGACCGTGCCGGGCAGTTTGGGAGCTGTCACCGTATTAGGGGTGCACGATATCGGAAAAAAGACTGACACTTTGATTTGTTTTTTCTGACCCTCCGTTCTGCTGCACTCCTACCATCTTGCTGATATCACCTCTTTTTGTGAATGTTTGGTTTATGTCTGTATTTGAGTTATTCTTGTTATCTTTCATTGCTTCCTTATATCGTGCTAGGTCCTGAATACATGCTTCGCTCTATCATGCATACACGTGAATTGTTCTGCCACACCCTTGAAATTGATGAACACATTGAGTTCATTTGCCTCCTACATTGCAGGACCTGCAATGTGACTATTGCACACGTACACACGATGACAATGCTCAAACAATATATTGTGCAACTATTCACTGTATTTAAGAAAACTGTTCTTGGGTTCTTCTCTGAGCAGGCAGACCAGCAGAGAGCACCGGGTCAACAACAGTAAACAAATCAACCACCATTGGAAGCTTCTATCACCTCCCTCCCTACCTCAAGCTCTATGATGTGCTCAAAGCTACACATGCTAACTACAAGGTTAGAACACTTTCCATATCATAACAAAGCTGTGATCTACAAGTTTTCCTGCTTGAATTGTGGCTCGCGGGTGGTGTTGGCCATTGTTTTTGTCTCCTAGGTGACATTAGATCTCCACAATAGTCAGGAGAAGTTTGGCAGTTTCCTGCGTGCGTCTTTAGATGTTCTGTCTCAGCTGCTGGAGTTGGCCACACTACATGACATTGGAAAGGTACAAATGATTTTATCCCCTTTTTATTTAATATTTTCAGTGTAATATCTACAGTATCAGGTACAGATTGTCGCCTAGTGGGTTGTAAATAAATAGTTTTTTTTTTGTTTGTTTGTGTTTTATTCCAGCCAGTAAATAAGGTTTTCACTGTTAATTATTTCCTGGAATGGATGGCATGTAATGATGTGCTTTATCTTCTCTCTGCTAGTGTGTAGAGGAAATTCTAGGCTACCTGAAGTCCTGCTTTTCCAGAGAACCAACAATGGCTACTGTTTGTGTTCAGCAGGTCTGTTATTTGTTTGGTTTCTACCTCTGAGTTTTAGATTGAGACACCGTCGCATTAACTGAGTGTGGCAGTCTTTGTGGTCGCAGCACTGAGCAGTGTGCTACGATTGACTCAAGTCCACACAGAGTGAGGCTGGTTCCTGCCGACAGGGCCTGTAAAGGCATTGGTTTCCCTGTGCGATGGCTCCATACATTATTTTGAATAATCATCTTGACCATCAAGTTCATTTTGACAAATTGAGCTAACTTAAAGCTGAAGATGACAGAAATATTCTCTGGTTAACACACGGGGTGATTGATCAAATTGTTACTTATAGATGTAAAAATAACACAATGAGTTAAACAGCTTGTTTCATATTCAGTTTTAAGGTTAGATGATGAATTTAGCTCAAAATGTATCTGATAGATTCATTATTGATTGGTTTATTTAGGTTGTTTTAGTTTTTTCCTGCTCTAAAAGTTAAAAACTTTTTCTTTTAGTTGTTGAAGACCTTGTTTGGAACCAACCTCGCCTCTCAATATGAAGGCACCCTGAGTGGACCCAGCCGTTCCCAAGGGAAAACTCTCCGTCTTGGCTCTTCCAACCTGCGGCCGGGTCTCTATCATTACTGCTTCATGGCTCCGTATACACACTTCACCCAGGCTCTTGCTGATGCTAGTCTCCGTAACATGGTCCAGGCTGAACATGAGCAGGATACCTCTGGGTAAGTAACAACACATATATCTCATAGGAGCAGACATTTGAGTGCACGTACCATTAAATTTGCAAAGATGTGCACATGTAGGATGTAAAAAGGTTTCTTTTGTGTCTTTTTTTTTTTTTTGTTGCTTTTAGATGGTTTGATGTGATGCAAAAAGCATCCTATCAGCTGAGATCCAACATTGCAAATGCTACACGTCACAGAGGAGACAAGGTATACATCTTTCTGCTGCATTTTAAAATTGATTTTGAGGTTTAGATATTTCAAAATATGCTGTAAAGACATTTGTTTATGCGGGGCTGCTGTTCTTAAAGTTTAAATTTTCCCTTCTGTTGCATCAGAACGCCATACACAACCACATCCGACTGTTCGAGCCACTGGTGATTAAAGCTTTGAAGCAGTATACCATCAGCACCTCCGTGGCCCTGCAGAGACAAGTGCTGGACCTGCTCGCCCAGCTTGTACAGCTCAGAGTCAACTACTGTCTGCTGGACTCAGATCAGGTGAAAACCAAATCCAAATTTTTCCATGTAAACATTTCAATTCTATAATTATTCTTATACATTTTTCCCTCCTTTTTTCAGGTTTTCATAGGCTTTGTCCTGAAGCAGTTTGAATACATTGAAGTGGGGCAGTTCAGGCAAGTTTTTATCCAACTTTCTCTCTGTTGGCTTTATTTTTTAATTCAGAATATAATTTGTGAACTAAAATGATTGTTGACACTCCCCATGCAGAGACTCTGAGGCCATTATTCCCAACATCTTTTTCTTCCTGGTGCTGCTGTCTTATGAGCGTTACCACTCCAAGCAGATCATCAGTATCCCAAAGATCATCCAGCTGTGTGATGGCATTATGGCAAGTGGCAGGAAAGCTGTCACACATGGTAAGAAAACAAACCACAAAACAGCATTATTAACATTTCTTCCATCTTTGTTGTTTTTTAAGCCCCATCATTTCAATCTTTTGGACCAGCAGTGTTAATCAAAAGATTTTATTGAGCTATTCAGCTTTTTTTTTGGTTCTCTCAGGTGATTAAACTACAATATCTGCTAAGGATATTTTTTCTTTTCTTCTTTTCCCACAGCCATCCCAGCCTTGCAGCCAATAGTTCATGACCTGTTTCTCTTAAGGGGCTCAAACAAAGCAGATGCAGGCAAAGAGCTGGAAACACAAAAAGAAGTGGTGGTCTCCATGCTGCTCAGACTCGTACAGTACCATCAGGTATGACTTCAAGTGGACGGAAAGCAAACGACATCAGATATTCCAGGTTTCTTTAGTTCTCTAGCTTAAATGTGCTTTTACATGTTTGTTGCAGGTGTTGGAGATGTTCATCCTCGTGCTGCAGCAGTGTCATAAAGAAAATGAGGACAAGTGGAAGAGATTGTCCAGACAGATTGCTGATGTCATACTTCCTATGATTGCCAAGCAGCAGGTTGGGAAAAGTCTGCATATTCATATGAGTGAGATCTGTCACCTTTCTTTTTTTTGGACACAGTAAGGTCACACACATTAACAACCTTTGTTTCCTCAGATGCTTCTGGACTCTCCAGAGGCATTAGGGGTGTTGAACACACTGTTTGAGACTGTGGCACCCTCCTCTCTCAGGCCTGTAGACATGCTGCTCAAGAGTATGTTCACCATCCCAGCCAGTATGGTGAGACAAACATTTATGTATACATTTGACTTATGTTTCCAAACAAAATGACAACTTTTTCTTAAATGACTTGAAAGAAATATATTTTTTAAACATTTGATTTTATGCTTTTATCCTTATGGTCCCTTTTTTGTTTTGTTTTTGACCTTCTTAGTGTGGAACACTTTGAGATTTCTTAATGTAAACTGTGTTATAAATGTATTATTATTATTAAATTTGACATGAATATGTCCGCTCCTTCAGGCATCTGTAGCCAGAGTCCAGCTGTGGGTGTCTGGTATCCTGGCAGTGCTCAGGGTATTGGTCTCCCAGTCCACTGAGGACATCGTCCTGTCTCGAGTCCATGAGCTGTCACTCTCCCCACACCTCCTGTCCTGCCACACAATCCACCGCCTGCATCAGCAGAGCCCCTCCACCCATGACCCCCCTGCAGCCGAAACGATTTGTAACGAGGAAGCGAACGACGAGGCACAGAAGGCTCTACCTGAGGAAACCTTTGCCAGGTGAGTTTATTTCTTCAGTGGTCGAGTTTTAGAATATAAGAAAATAAAATCTTTTGTGTGCCTCCCTGCTGTTTTTGCATCTACCATTTTGTCCCTGCATGGCTCGCTCTGCTTGTTGTCCTCATTCATCGGAAATGTCTCGTTCTCATATCCTCAAGGTTCGTTCTGCAGCTGGTCGGCGTGCTGCTTGATGACATTTCCAGCAGGCGCATTAAAGTGGACATTACTGAGCAGCAGCACACCTTCTACTGCCAGCAACTGGGCACACTGCTCATGTGTCTCATACATGTCTTCAAAAGCGGTGAGCCTGTCGTTTTTCTAGGTGTATGTTGCTATACCACGATTTCACCAGGAAATGCAGTTTTTAACTCTAAAGTGTCTTTTTTTCCTTCAGGAATGTTTCGCAGGATCACAGCTGCCGCCAGCCGACTCCTAAAGGGCGAGAGCGGCGCTGGACAGACCGGAGCTGAAGCCAGTTCCTTCTACTCCCTAGAGGGACTGAACGGCATGATGCAGTGCCTCGTCACCACCCACCCGTCCCTGGTGCTGCTATGGTGTCAAATCCTCCTCATCATCAACTACACCAACTACTCTTGGTGGGCCGAGGTTCATCAGACACCCAGGTAAGAACAGAGTGATACACATCAGAACAGACTTGTGCCAAATGACTGCATTTCCTACAAGCTCATTTCTGTATTACTCTTTTCCAATCAGAGGACACAGTCTCTCCTCCACAAAGCTGCTGAGCCCTCATTCCTCAGGGGAAGGCGAAGAAGACAAGCCTGAGTCCCGGTTAGCAATGGTCAACAGAGAGATTGTACGCAGGGGAGCCTTAATCCTCTTCTGTGACTATGTGGTAAGAATGTTTAACTGCACATCTTGTTAAGTTGAATTCCAATTACACCAAAATAGCGTTATTCCAAGCTGGAAAATCTTGTTAAACATGTTGAAAATTCCGTTTTAGAGTTTTAGGATAATAGCAATACCACTTTACTGAGAAAGAAATGTTTGGAACTACAAGGATGAAGCTCAAAGCACCAGAACTTGTGTCCAAACCTGCAGTGCTGCGGAGCACAACTCTAAGGGTGCATTCACACTGATGCTGTTTGGTCTGCTGTCAACAAACCCTGGTTCGCTTCCACAGATGGTCCACCCCAAAGCGAATGAGCATTCACACTGAAAACAAACCGTGCTAAGGAAGCAAACTCTGATCCGCTTGAAAACTAGGGGTCTCAGTTCACTTGCAAGTAAACCCTGGTGTGGTTCGCTCGCTAACAGACTATCCAGAAACGAGAGAGAGGAAGTGATGCGTGGTGCAACATGCTGGATAGCTCGCTGCCTCTCCTGCTGCTCATACTGGACAGATTCATGTGAAAACTGCATTAGGTATTAACACCAAAGTAAAAACGGAAACCCCAAGACTGTATCATTTTATTGTTGCTCCATTGTTCATTTGTGGTGAATGAGCTGTTTTCTGTCCTGGCCAATCAATGAACTGGATTTTCTTCTTCTTGGTCAGTATTCATTTCAGGGAATATCGCCCCTAGCGAGCAGTTGTTGCTTAACATTGTCCAGGCGGTTTGGTCCGCTGGAGTGAAGTGCTGTGTGAAAGCAAACCAAAGGAAGATGCAGCATTTTTTTTCAGATTTCCCTGGCCAATCGAACCGATTCCCATGGACTGTCCTGGTGTGAATGTGTCCTAAACCTGCTAGATCATTGTCAAAGGTGCTTTACTTCTAATTATTTTCCCTCTTCCCTTTAGTGTCAGAACCTGCATGACTCTGAGCATCTGACATGGCTGATTGTCAACCATGTTCGTGACCTCATCAGCCTTTCCCACGAGCCTCCAGTGCAGGATTTTATCAGTGCTGTCCACCGCAACTCAGCTGCTAGTGGCCTGTTCATTCAGGCCATCCAGTCCCGCTGCGACAATCTCACAACTGTAAGAGGACATTTTATTTTTCTGTTCTAACCAGTTAAGATTCAGTCAAATACTTGTATTTAGCATTTATTTCTGTCTTGAAGCCCTCTCACCCCCCTAATACTTGCATTTTCTACTTTTGTAGCCCACAATGCTAAAGAAAACTTTACAGTGTTTGGAAGGCATTCACCTCAGTCAGTCTGGATCTCTGCTGATGCTTTATGTGGACAAGCTGCTCAACACGCCCTTCAGGGTTTTGGCTCGCATGGTGGACACGCTGGCGTGTCGCAGAGTGGAGATGTTGCTGGCTGAGACACTACAGGTACAGTTTGAAATGCCCTGAATGGTGTTGTTACATGGATATTTGCTTGAGAGATGAACGTGGGATAAATGGTCTTTGAGCTGTTGCTAGTTTCTGATCCTCACGAAAACATCCCTGCAAGTAGCGATTTTTATCAAGATCCAAATCTTCTGCAAAGCCTCAGGAAAACTTTTTCACTTTAATAAATTTCTTTCATGTCCCTCTTCGCCCTTCACCCTCCAGAATAGTATAGCACAGCTGCCTTTGGAGGAACTGGAGAGGATCCAAGAATACCTCCAGACCAGCGGCCTGGCTCAAAGGTAGCCGTTTCTGTCATCTTCAGTGTGTTTTGGAGTTTGTCATTTTATGATTGTCTGATATTTCTTGATCAGGTTATTGAGTTTGTCATGCAGAGATCTGTTTTCAATGATCAGGTCTAAACTTTGATAAATCGATTTTAATGAGTCATGTTTTCTGTTCATGCCACAGGCATCAGAGGTTCTACTCCCTGCTGGACAGGTTCAGAGCCACCGTCGCAGACACCAGTAGCCCCACCCCTCCAGTTACATCGCACCCCTTAGATGGGGATCCACCCCCTGCCCCAGAACTGGTTATTGCAGATAAGGTGAGGATTTGGAGATTTTTGGAGTCTGTACAGACCAACTTACAAAACCGATCTAAGCAGCATATAAAAGGTTTTAGTAAATGTTTGCTCGGCCTCTCTTTACGGGGGAAAGTCAATTAAATGTCTTTGCTTTAAATTTCATGTTGTATCTAGGAATGGTATGTGGCTCTGGTCAAGTCTCAGTGCTGTCTCCGTGGTGATGTTTCCTTATTGGAGACAACAGAACTTCTCACTAAACTACCTCCTGCTGACATCCTCAGTGTCATGAGCTGCAAGGTAATGCAGATACAGACACACTGCTTCACTATGAGCACCGACTTCTGCTAGAATAATATTTCACATGCAGCATCTGCATGGTGAGAACACACAAACTGCTGCTTATTCTTTAATTAATGGATTTGTCTAAAAACTGGAAGATGTTGAATAATTTTGACCTGTGAACGTGTTGACTCTTTGCAGGATTTCAACTTAAGCCTGTTGTGTCCGTGCCTCAGCATGGGAGTGCAGAGGTTAGCACGGGGTCAGGGGTCTCTTTTGTTGGAAACAGCTTTGCAGGTGACCCTTGAGCAACTAGCAGGAGTCACTGGGTCCCTTCCTGCTCCACACCAATCCTTCCTGCCACCTCCTCAACCACAGCCCTACTGGGACCAGCTGGGTATTGTGTATGGTAAGTAATAGTAGTACTAGTAAATTTAATTTATAACGCACTTTACATTTCAAACAAAATATCAAAGTGCTACAAGTTAAAATCAAGAAAAGCCTGAAAACACACAATTTCATAATTAATACACTCATATAAAAGCCTTTTTAAATACAGTTTGTAAGAGATTTATTCATTTTTACGATGTTTTTTTGTTTGTATTTGTAACATTATGTTCCACTGTCCTCTAGATGTGCCTGGTTTCTACCCCAGGGTTTTGTCACTCTGCAGAGCTCTATCTCAGTATTTGCTGAGTGTTTGCCAGCTTCCTTCATCCCTACATATTCCCCCTGACAAGGAGCACCTCATCACCACATTTACATGCACTGCCGCTGAGGTATTGTATCGTAACCTGCTTAATGCTGTTGTTTCTGTCTTTTACGGATAAATTAAATCAAAGTTATTTGAGATTATCACATTATAAAGATTACAATGATCTTGTCTGTAATTTAATAACTTAACTGTGTTATTCTTTTACCCATGTGTGTGAAACTCTTTTACCAGGTTGTGGTGTGGCACCTGCTCCAGAACCATTTGCCCCTGAGTGTGGACCTTCAGTGGGCTCTGTCCTGTTTGTGTCTGGCCCTGCAGCAGCCCTGTGTTTGGAACAAGCTCTCCACTCCTGAGTATAACACACACACCTGCTCCCTCATCTACTGCCTACGCCTCATCATTCTTGCAGGTAATGAGGAGGATATTTGGATATATCCTATTAAGTTTGATTCAATTCAACAACTACTCATGGGCTTCAAACTTTGCTCATTTTTCTTTGCTGATTGCTTTTTTTGTCTTTGCGTTCCAGTTGCTGTGAGTCCCGGCGACCGGCTCCTGCATCCAGAGAAGAAAAAGGCAAAAGGAGGAAGAGATGCTGATGAAGACCAAGTGGATTCAGGACATGTCAACAGTGAGAATTGATCAAAAATGGCATAGATTTGCTGTTAATGTGTAATTTTAGAATTGAAGTGCTCCATTAGATGCTAAGTGTACAGTTTTTTTTAATTTACATTTTTATAATGTTTTTCTGAGTTGTGCTTAGTTGAAAGCCTGACGAGACGTGTCTTCTGTTCCAGACATGTGTGAATGGCAAGCGTGTGAGATCATGGCAGAGTTGGTGGAAGGTCTGCAGAGCGTCCTCTCCTTGGGTCACCCTAGAAACATCGCATTTCCTGCTTTTCTCACACCAACATTGCGCAACATAATCATCAGTCTGTCACGACTGCCTCTGGTCAACAGCTTCACACGAGTACCTCCACTGGTCAGTGTTTGGCGTAGATAATGATGGCAATTTTTGTTGAAGTGTAGACTTATGAACGTATTTGTGTTTTTCTTAAAATGCTGTGTAGGTTTGGAAACTGGGCTGGTCCCCTCAGCCAGGAGGAGAGTATGGGACAACGCTGCCTGAGATCCCTGTGGACTTCCTGCAGGAAAAGGACGTGTTCAGGGAGTTTCTTTACCGAATCAACACACTCGGTAAAGAAAGAGACGTACACACACAGTTAGAAAAAATTATGAAAAGTATATATAACATGTAAATTTATATTCATCACACTGATGCCACTTTTATGTGGATGGTTTAATGTATTTTCCGGAATACAAGTCGCACTTCCATAGTTTGGCTGACATGAACCAGGAAGTAAGCGTTACTGGCCGCAGCCACCAGAGGGCACTCTAGGCTTGTAACAACTAAATGCCGCTCTTGTACCGAAGATGAAGAGTTCCTTGGATTCAGTGATGTGGAATGAGGTCGGGTGTTGGATGAACTTGCTTACTGGTAACTTGCTTGTCGGACTTGCTGGCTTGTTATGTTAACTTGGCCTATTCAGCCTCCCTGGTATGTTTTTCATGCTATTATGTAGCTAAACTGTTAATGTGCTACGTTAACGTACCAGACAACTATTCAGCTTGTTGTTTTTTGGTTGCTTTTTTTGTAGTTGAATAACTTGCCTTTCCAGATTAAATTTCTGTTCTTAGTCCTGGATTTTGTTTAATAACTTTCTAAATAAATGGAACTTATAGTCCAATGCGATTTATATTTGGTTTTTACCTCTTCACGGCACATTTTTTGACTGATGCGACTGCAACTACGGAGCGATATATAATCCGGAAAACACAGTACATGTTTTTTTTTTTAAATAATTTTTATGTGAAACATTTTCTCACCTGTTCGGGCTGCTTGTTTTCTATTTAGGTTGGAGTAGCAGAACTCAGTTTGAAGAGACCTGGGCCACTCTGCTCGGGGTGCTGGTCACCCAGCCCATAACTATGGACCAGGAGGAGGAGACACAACAGGAGGTATACACACACAACAGAAAACATCTGGATTCTCAGTAACCACAAATCTGTCACACTTTAGTATTAATGGGCCAATCACAGGGGATTGATTTGCATGAACTGAATGTTAAATAAATGTCCGATTTAAAAGCATTTTGTTTTAAGTCTGACAGACTTATATTAGCGCAGGGATTCCTGAGGCAGTAGTGCCAATGCTTGTCATTGTTTTTCCCTTTGCCTGTAATCAGGAAGGATGTGATGGTTGCAGTTGTGAGACAGGCTTCCATGGTCAACTACTGAGGCCATGCTGTGCAGAGTGTAACTGCACATCTAGTGGCCTGCTCTGAAGTTTCAAAATACTTGATACTGTTTGTGTGAAGGCCAGGTTGAGGATCCCCATCCCATGACTCCTGGTCCCAGCTCACCTCAGGGGACATGATGCCTCATTCATCAATATCTTCTTAAAAACCTTAAATTCTTTCTGAAGATGCCAAAAGAAATTAATGGAAAAAATATTATATGTGTGCTAAAAACAGTTTTCCCTTATTTTTTTAAAGTGATTCACTTTTTAAAAAATGGTGTTTGTTATTCACTGGCTCCCCGTTAGATTCAGAATTCAGTTCAAAATCCTGATCAACGTCCTGATGGCAAAGCTCCCTCATACATCAAAGATCTTCTGGTTCCCTACAAACCCGTCAGGACCCTCCGGTCACAATCTGCAGACCTTCTTGTTGTCCCGTGAATGTATCGGTCCAGAATGGGAGGCAGAGCCTTTAGTTTTCAGGCCCCTCTTTTATGGAACCAACTACCATAAACTGTTTGAAACGCTGACAGCCTCCCTGTTTTTAAGACTAAACTGAAAACTTACCTTTATGAAAGAGCGTATTCACAGTACAGTGACTTGCCTTTTCTCTCTCTTTGGGTTAACCATCTATTTTTAACTAATTTGTATTATTATTTAATATCTTGCTTTTAACATCTTGTCTTAAATTTCTTTTACATTCTTGTTTTTATTTTTGTTCTGTCTGAGAAGAAGCTCTGTAAAGCACTTTGATTTGCAATTTTGCTTGAAAAAGCACTATAGAAATAAACTTGAACTTAATCACATACAGCAACTTTATTTACAAACAAGTTATTAATTACTCCTGATCTTAGACAGTGAGCTTGCAGTCTGGTCCTATTGGCGTGTCAGGAAGTGACAGGTAATGATGAGGGCGAATCAACATTCCTGTTGAAGGTGATCAGTTCTCCATTTAGAAAATTAAAAGCTATTTGATTCGAATGGTGAAGAGAACTTGACTCTTGTGCTCCATCAAATAAATCCTTCCCCACCAAAAAGCATTGATCATATTCCTCATTATTTGAAGATGTGGATTAAATTCTCTCACTGCAACAGCTCTAGTCTTCACCTCCATAAAACATGGTGCTGGTTATTCATATTTTTGGGCAATAATCTCACCGCGGTGAATATCCACATATGTAATTACTCATTTTAAAAGGACACTGTTTTCAGTCAGTGATTTTCCAAATTCTGAATCCTAAAGTTGTGGTAAATTGCTTAATTTAATTTAATTTATTTTTTACATCTTTAAATGTTTTTCCACTCACTCTTTTGTTTTTTTTCATCCTTTTTTTCTCAAGGAGGACTTGGAGCGTACTCAGTTAAATGTGCTGGCAGTGCAGGCCATTACCAGCCTAGTGCTGAGTGCCATGACCCTGCCCACTGCTGGCAACCCTGCAGTCAGCTGTCTGGAACAGCAGCCCCGCAACAAGAGTCTCAAAGCTTTGGAAACACGGTAGCTATGCAGCCACTATCTATCAACTGAGTGGCCACCGGAAATAAGCATATGATTGAGAGGATTTAAGTGTCTGTGTGTGTGTGTGTGTAGGTTTGGGAGGAAACTGGCAGTGATTAGGGGTGAGGTGGAGAGAGAGATTCAGGCTCTTGTATCGAAGAGGGACAACGTTCATACGCATCATCCGTACCATGCTTGGGACCCTGTGCCCTCGCTGTCAGCGGCCTCTGCAGGTAACAGAAAAGCCACATTCCCTCCTTTAACACCAAATCCCAGCTTGTGTGAATTATTGGAGAGAGTATATTTCCATGCCTGTTTGCTTTAGCAGGTACGCTGATCAGCCATGAGAAACTGCTACTTCAGATTAACACAGAGAGGGAGTTGGGAAACATGGATTACAAACTGGGGCAGGTAGGAGAGGCATGAGAAAAATGAAAGTGGAATAAGATATTGAATGGACTTGCAAATAACTTAGTTTTATTTGGGATATCGTTCCAGGTTTCCATCCATTCAGTGTGGTTGGGTAACAACATTACTCCTTTGAGGGAGGAAGAATGGGGTGAGGATGAAGAAGACGAAGCAGACACACCAGCACCCGTCTCCCCACCTTTATCTCCAATAAACTCAAGGTCAGACAACGTCCACAGTACTCCTATACCAGTAGGCCAAAACACTGAAGTCCTGTGTCTTCCAAGGGGTCCAGCTCAGTTTGGTACAGTAAACCCTGATCTCTGAGATTCCACAGTCAACTGCACCCTTACCTGGTAGGCGAGGTATTAGCTGGATAGTGATAGGTGCGTCAGCTGTGTAATAGCGTTATGTCTTAGTAGCACAAGAAAGAAAAACACAACATAGGAACAAAGGAGGAGAGAATGGCAGACATCCAGAAGTTGGTGTTCTTTCTTCTTGGCATGTGGCTGTAAAAAAACATAAAAAATTCACCTTTTATTTAAACATGACGCTGTTCCCACTTTTTATTGCCAAGTTGCCTGGAAGTGACTATTCTTTCAACCAATCAATGGATTGCAGTGCGTCAAGTTCCACTCTTAAAATGTAGAATATTCTGTCACCCTGCCTGGTGTTTGCCTGTGGAAATGTAAAAAAATGTCCTGAGCTGAACCATTTGATTAAAAATGTGTCTTATGCCCCGTTTCCTCTGAGCAGTGCTGTCTATGCCAGTATGGTATGCTATTTTATATGTTTCAATTTTAGAAGGTGAAGAAAAGTCTGCACACTCTTACCTATGCAGCATGGAATATTTTTTTTATTCAAACAAGCTTTTGGTCATAGACCTTCATCAGGGATGGTTTGATGCAGAGTAACAATGTTTTGTGACTTGATGCATTTTGTTACATTGTTACAATGCAAAGCTTTGCATTGTAATGAGATGATCAATAATAACAACTGGTATTAGTTTTAATGTTCAGAGCGATCAGGGCACTGATCTCTGCTGCAGTAAGATCTGCACATACACACCCTGATCTACAAACTGTGTGCTTTCAGGAAGCACCGTGCAGGTGTGGATATACACTCATGTTCTCAGTTTCTCCTGGAGCTCTACAGCCAATGGTTGATCCCCGGCTCTCTGAGTAACAGGAGGACCCCGACCATCCTCATCAGTGAAGTTGTCCGATCGGTAAGAGTTCATCATCTCACATATTCATCTGCATTGTCAAGGAATTATCTACCATTCTTCGAAGTTCAACACTTAACCCTAGCTAATGATAAAACACCTGAATGTCCCGTCAAATTAAATTAATACAGACGTTTCTATAGAAAAAGTAATTGAAGTGGTCTCGGATGAATGGAGCTATAACCAAGGTCGGATCTAACTCCTTCTGCCTTTCTCCTTCTCTGTAGCTGCTGGCAGTATCGGACCTGTTCACAGAGAGGAACCAGTTTGACATGATGTTCTCCACCCTGATGGAACTACAGAAGCTTCACCCGCCAGAGGACGAGATCCTGAATCAGTACCTGGTTCCTGCCATTTGTAAGGCTGCTGCTGTGTTGGGCATGGTGAGTGGAGCTGAGAAAATATTAGTGGGATCAGTGGTATGCTGCTTAACTGATGCTTGAGATGGTACAAAACCTGATAATGCTCATTTCTAGGACAAAGTAATAGCTGAGCCTGTGTGTCGCCTGTTGGAGACAACTCTGCGCAGCACCCACCTGCCCAGCCGGATGGGGGCCCTGCATGGAGTATTGTATGTGTTGGAGTGTGACCTGCTGGACGACACAGCCAAACAGCTCATCCCGACAGTGTCGGAGTACCTTCTGTCAAACCTTCGGGCTATTGCTCAGTGAGTGTCGCTCTCCTCTCATCTCAGACACGTCATCGACCTCAGGTCATTAGCTAATTAGTTAAACTGATGATGAAAGAGCCACAGGGAGCCACCATGTTTAATGTCAGTGTGTCACCCCCCACCCCCTGCAGATTAAGAGGATCTACGTTCAATTAGTTTTTTACACGGCTTAATAGGCTGATATAATGCAAACAAGAATGCAGTGCATCTATTAACCAGCAGGTGCTATCCTTGACTTCTCAGAAACGCAGCTACTGGCATTTCTATGTATGTGTTGAGGTGTAGTCATGTTCTGTTTGTTCTTTCTATTCTGCAGTTGTGTGAACCTGCATAACCAGCAGCATGTGTTGGTGATGTGCGCAGTGGCCTTCTACATGATGGAGAACTACCCTCTGGATGTAGGACCAGAGTTTATGGCTGGAGTGATACAGGTAAGCCATATTTATGTTTTTTGTTTGTTTGTTCTTTTAATGTGACCACTCTTCATTGCATATTAACCATTAAAACTCCACTAGATTTCCAGCGGCCCTGAATGCTATTGCTTATGTTGTCAACAATTTCCCAGGAATGGTGGTGTGTAACTCTGTGGGATAAATTGTGATCAATAGGTTACACTTCAGGTGATCTACAGAAGTTTTCCAGACATTTATATCCTGTCCAGGAGGTTTAAAATCCAGCCACAAATGTAGTGTTCAGAGACTTACAATAAATCCACATTGAGTGAGCCATGATAACATGCTTATTTATCAGATTTTCTTCATTAAAAAAGATCGCCATCACTGCTATGTTGCTAAGAGACCTCTTTTTTGACCCAGAATTTATGATGAAGTCACTTCTTGTTAAACTTCCCACTAATTGGATGGATTAAATTGACAGTAATGTCCAAACAGGAGCAGCCAAAGATCAACAAGTGACCAGAAAGTTATGGCTGGACTGAAATAAAGCTAAGAAGATCATTTTGATGCACGAAGGTGCTAAAAAATGAGCTGAATTGGAGTTAGTTTTGTGAGGATAGTCGGTAAATGGAAGCATATATAATTTGTAAATAGCAAAAAACACCTGGAAGAAAATATGGAAATAGTTTCTGTTGTGTGTTTGCTTTCAGGAGAAAAAATATTGGCATTGAAACAATGACTTGATAGAATGATATGCAGATGAGACTGTTGATATGTGTGTTATTTCTACAAAATACTGTTAGTATTGAATTCTGTGGGTTTTTTTTGTGTGTGTGTTGGGCTCTATGGTGCCAAATCTATTGATACATTCAATTTTAGCATCATTGTCTGACAACTGAAACTGTCCTGAAAAAATAATGTCTGCATGGTGACTGGGATTAAAAAGGGTTGAGATTCTACATGCATTTTTATATAAAAAAACAAAACAAAACAGGCGGACCAAAGATAGCAAAAAAAAAAAAAACTGCCTTAAAAATCTCTCTTTATCTTACCTTCATGCTTCTTTGTCCCCCAGTTATGTGGTGTGATGGTGTCAGCCAGCGAGGACTCCACTCCCTCCATCATCTATCACTGCGTGTTGCGTGGACTGGAGCGTCTCCTGCTGTCAGAGCAGTTGTCACGTGTAGATGGAGAAGCGCTGGTCAAACTCAGCGTGGACCGAGTCAACATGCCATCGCCCCACAGAGCCATGGCTGCCCTGGGCCTCATGCTCACCTGCATGTACACTGGTAAGCAAGGCTTTAACATGATTGCTAACTTTAAATCTACCTAAGTGTAGCTTAATGTTGCACTGGCATGTACAACCATCATGACTGGTGCTACCATTACTGCTGCTGTGGCTAACTTTCACAAACAACTACAAAGCTGCTAGAGCTTCAAGCTGATTGGCTATCTCATCTGCATGGACAGTTGCTAACACATAACTGCTTTGCTACAGTAAGGCTGTGACCCATTTCTTCCCTGTGCACTTATCCCAGACCCAACCCTAGTGGCATGTTACCACAGGTTTAGGATCAGCATAGTATCAGTATAGGATTGTGACATGATGCTCCACTGATGATGATTAATTTGTTTTTAAAAAAAAAGAAAAAAGTTTGCTATCACATAATACAGTATAACAAAACTAGAAGCAGCAATTTTTAATACTGGATTGTTAAAAGAAACACAAAATGGAGGGAATAGCCGATGCATACTTGGCTACTAGTTTCCATCATGATGTCTTCTTACATATTAGAAATAGAAATAAATGTTAATCTCTTGATTTTTTAAATGTTAATATCCAGATTGCATCATCAATATATTAATAGCTACACCTGCTTGCTTCCTGCATGTAATAAAAATGTTATACCCTACCTCTAACCCATACCGTCCCTCTAACTTTAGCAGTACTTGGCATGTTATTGTCCATACGCTTACAGCATAAATATTCCTTTCCGTTCAGAGCTAGCCATCAGATTCTGAGATTAAACTCTGGCTTCTGCAAATGCAAACTGACCTATAACTTTCTGCTTAATTCTTTTAAAGCTGTATGTGCGAGCCAAAGCACATTCAGATCAGAAGAGATGCTAATCTTAAATTGTACTGAAGAAATATTACTTTGAAAATTTCTAATACTTTAAACACCAGTCACTTGTAGAAACCTCTTGAGAAGGTAATTTGACTGATGTCAGCTCCCACAAATTCACAATTTTTTCTTTTGTGGCTTACAAAATTCTAATCTGAGTCATATGATGAGTGTCCCTACTACCCCTTTTAACTTTGACCCCACTCATTAAACCCGTGCCACCCCCTCCTCTCGTCTTCCCAGCGGTGCTTGCGTCGGGTTCAGACGCGACAGGGGTTAGAGGTCAGGTTGACTCTGGCTCTGCTGTAGCGGAGGCGGTGGGCGTCACGGCAGGTCATGTTGGTTTCTCCTCAGGCAAGGAGAAAGCCAGCCCTGCCGGCCGTCCTGCCCACCCTGACCCACAGGCCCCTGACAGCGAGTCAATCATTGTTGCCATGGAGAGGGTCTCTGTGCTTTTCGACAGGTACACACATCACACACTTCTCATTACACATAAAACCCTTCCTTTTACAGCCGTCTTTGATAATTTCTAACCACTCAAAGTGATTCATAAGTGGCAAAAGATGGACTTTTTGACACGAAGTAACTGGTTTTGTCTTGCCCTTACTGGGTTTCCTGTTCCTACAGGATCAGGAAAGGTTTGCCCAGTGAGGCTCGGGTTGTGTCGAGGATCCTGCCCCAGTTTCTGGATGACTTCTTTCCACCACAGGATGTCATGAACAAAGTCATCGGAGAGTTCCTGTCCAATCAGCAGCCTTATCCACAATTCATGGCCACCGTCGTCTACAAGGTCAGCAGCAGGAGACGATGGGAAAAACTTTACTGTGTTCTGTCCATCTGGATGTTTTATGGACAAATCAAATTCTTTGACCGAAAATGTGCAGGGAGATCAAACGTTTACAGGGAGCGTTTTCCCATCAAACCTGTCACATGGTGCTTTATTCTGCAACATCTCCAGTTAATTTAGTAAAGACACAAGGTCTTCAAGCTAGTTTTCTGAACATGGAAAATAAACAAAAGATCAGTGACTACTCAAATGTTTTCATTTTTCTCTCTGCTTTGTATCCATTCCCAGGTTTTTCAGACACTTCATGCCACAGGCCAGTCCTCCATGGTACGAGACTGGGTGCTGCTGTCTTTGTCCAACTTCACTCAGAGGACACCGGTGGCCATGGCCATGTGGAGCCTCTCTTGTTTCTTTGTCTCTGCTTCCACTTCCCAGTGGATTTCAGCTCTGTATCCTTGCATGACCTCGGGTAGATCTAATAACAGGATGATGGTTGAGTTTTTTTGTATTTCCTAGCATGGTGGCACAAATGCAGAGAAAATTGTTTTCCGCTTATCAAATTGTGTGGTTTGTTGCCCTTAACTCCCCCTTGTTGTGAACCAGTCTGCCGCATGTGATCAGCCGCATGGGCTCCAGTGAGGTCGTGGACGTCAACCTGTTCTGCCTGGTGGCCTTGGATTTCTATCGACACCAGATTGACGAGGAGCTGGATCGCAGGGCGTTCCAGTCGGTCTTTGAGACTGTGGCGTCGCCAGGTAGCCCTTATTACCAGCTGCTGGGCTGTCTGCAGTCAATCCACCAGGACACATCTCTATAAAGGCGATGCACTGAGATGGGCATGGAGAGGGGGCCAGGGGATGGAGAGCAAAGTCAGTTAGGTTGCATACCTCCCCAATAAGTTGTGATGGAAGGAAAAAGCAGAATGTTTATTGGCAAAACTACTGTAGCCGCATCCCCCCCCTTCACCGATGTGAAATAAGTAGAGCTACTGAGCTCACTGTAATGAATTCAGTGGAGTAAGAATAAAAAATGAAGAATGAGAGAGATCTGGTGTAGAAGGTGCCATCTCTGTATAGGAAGACTGAGCTCGTGCATCTCTGTGAAAGATGCTGGATCTGCCTGCAAACCTTCTGTGGACTGTTCCCTGACACATGATGGCACCTTTTCATTAAAAAGGAAAAGAAAAAAAAGATAATGTAAGGCAAATACAAATTTGTTTATTTTCCTGTGAGGACTTGCTCCAGTATTGTGATGTCAGTAAAGTAATATAGAAAAAAAGTATTTACTTTATTTAAAGGTTCAATGCATCTATTTTTCAGTGAGTTTTGTTAAAGAGTGCTTAATGTGTGCTTAAGATGCTGACAATGGGCTGACACGAAAGGGTCAGAAACGCCGGCTTAATGTTGTCAATAATCAGTATATATTTAAGTTACATGTGGTCATTCAGACACACAATAGTCAAAGTCAAATATTTTATGTGTATGAATGATCACTAATAGCCATAGTATATATATATTTTTTCTTTTCAGAAGAAACCGGGGATTTGTGTTGCATTTCTTACTGCAGAAAGTGCAACTTTTTTCAGAAAGTCAACTATTCTGGATGTAAAATTGAGAAAGCAAAGATGCAAAGAAAAAAAACCTTCTGCCACATTTTCAAATTTATACTTGATTTTAACTGTTAACGAGCTCGTATACAGTATCTGCACCTAAATATTAACAGTGGAAGCTGTTAGGCAACATAAATACCAAAATTGCAGTGATGTTGTTTATCTCTTTTTTCCTTTCTTTTTTACTCTGTAGCAGGGGGAAAGCATTTCCTCTTATGATTTAATGAATTTGCTTTTTACGTCTAGTGTGTTTTTTTTTGCAGTCTTGTACGCTCCTTAACGCACCTGAATGATTCCACCTGTCTATTTCTTGTACTTTTTAATTCTCAGGACGCAAGATGTGACTATTAATGTTGTAATAAAGGCTGGAAGTAATTTACAGTCTTACAGTTATATGGAGCTACCTTCATATATTGTACAAAAATAGGAAAAAAAATAAAGTACTCTAATATGAAAGCCATGGTGCATGATAAAATAAGGTGTGTTTAAAGGTGCAAAGACCGTGACAATGAAATGATGTCTTGACACAAACACACACACAAAAGAAAATGGGGGAAAAAAAAAAATCGGTGAATGCAGAAAGCTCCAAGCTTTTAGTGTTTGATTAAAAACTGGGTTGCCTGGGAGTGTGCTGGGCTCCGTTACTCTGTGTGTACACTTGCCTTAGATAAGACTCAACATGTATGTCCTGTACACTGAAAGCTTGAAAGCATGCTTAGCATTACTCCTATTTTCTTGCATTGTGTTTAATACTGTATTTCCATGGTTATTGTTGCCATGACTGTTGTGTGTGTGTGTGTATGTGTGTGTGTGTGGAAGAGATAAAACGGAATCCAAAGGGAGCCTTGTGACCTTAGCGACCAACAGCAGCTTTGACAAATCAACAGAGGAGGAAGTGTAGCAATGCCACGCAGCAGGAGTTTTTTTGGTTTATGTTGAACTTTAAATATTGCTTTGTCTCTGTTAAAGATCGGTAAATATTACATCATTGTCTTTGTGCAGACTATTAAATACACGCAGCACTTAAAAAAAAAACTTGAAGTTCTTTCCATGTTGATGTTAGGCGCTTTCTTGATATGCAGTGAGTCTTGCACTTCATGTATTATCACAGTGATTTGTATATTTCTGTCACCACTTTCCAAACATAGCTGCAGTCATCCGTTTCCTTTTGATTGTTAAAAATGATGTATTCACACAATAAAGGAGTCCTCTGCAGGCATCGTGTAAATTCCAGTAAGACTTTGTTTAAACGGATTTAAAAGGAGCCTGAGTTCTGTTTCCAGAGTAATTTTCAGTGTGCGTGGCTGTAGAAAAGATATACAAGACAACAAAAAAATATGTATTTATGTTTAAGGAAACAATTCAAAGCATGACGTAAGATAAATTCCTCAACTACCTTGGACTTGGCATAAGAAGAGTAAAGGACCCCTGCAGGGTGTGTAATCCGATTACCCAGAAATCTTTTGTTGGTTTTGTTAGATGGACTTGGAGCTTGTGGACAAAAAGGTTCCTGTTGAATTGATTTAACACGCTTCACTTAAAAACTTTGTGTTTTTGGTCTAATGAAAAAGCTGAGAGTCAGAGTTGGACCTTTCTCTGCCAAAATCCTGGACATGTCCCATAATTTCAGGTTTCTTTTTGGATGAGCTTCTTGGCTCTTTGTTTTAAGAGATTAACTCTTCCCCCTTTCCTGAAATACACATGTTGGTGAACAGTCGACATTTTCAATGGTCGTCGCTGGAGTCGGTAGAAGCATAGACAATGTCCTTTTCATTTTCTTCAGACTGGATCTTCAACACCATCCCTTTTTTTCTTTTTTCTTTTTTTACAGTTGCCTGTAAACTATGAAAGAGATTGTGCATTTCAGCTCATTTTACAATTTGAAAGACATTAATCACTGCATATGGTCTGTAGAAATAAATTATTTAAAGGTGTTATTTGTGAGACTTGATTTGTGGAAGTTGTAAACTGACACCATTTGATGGCAAACCTGCTGATTAATAATATAACCGACATGACCACTTAGTATCCACAAGATCCACTCTAATGCAATCAACCTGCAAGATTACAGCCACTGAAAATGTTTTACCTTATTTATTTTCAGTCGGTAAGAAACTGGTTCCTTATGACTCCAGTTAATGATCTAAGCCCATTTAAAGGTCCACAATCCCCCCCCCCCCCACTGTTACACTGAAGCTTTATGTACAATTTCCTTTTTCTCATCCAAGCTGCAACTCACTCAGAATAAAATGTATGAAAGTATTTACTTGGTTTACAAGCACCCATTGAGATGTCTGGTTTAATTAAAGGGAATTAACAGGATTATCCGGCATCTGCCATGTGGTTCATGGAGCACAGAAATCAAGATGGCACATAAATGAAGCAACTGTGCATGATGGCAAATCCTTCTAGTGGCTGAACTTTACAGCTTTACATAGTGTCATCTGTAGCTTTTACAGATGACATGAACCTTTGCCCCATAAATGTTTACTTTCTAAAGACCTTATTGCTGTCTAGTGAAACAAATATAAATCAACATTGGGACTATTAAATCAACAGGTGTGCTGGGTTACAAAAATCTCGCTTGACACTAATTCAGACACTTTGAACAGTTTTATAAACATTCAAAATTCAATAAATCTATAATAAATGAATATATGATAAATATATTTGATAAAATACATATGCAGATAATCAAATATGATAATCTATAAACTTAAATTTTAAGTGTGATTTTGATTCTCAAATTGTACATAAGACGTCTTATTTAAAAACAGCCTGTGGCCTTCATGGAGTAACTGAGCTTAAAGCTCATGTATTTATTTTCTTGCTTTATTTACAGTTATGGCCCCCCTTTAGCACGCCCTCCTCTGCTGCCCACCCTGAACACATCCCTTCCTCTCCCCCAGTCCTCCTCCTCCTCCTCCTCTTAGGCTACTTCGCCAGATGGTGCAGTCTTTTCTTTTGTTTACCCATCGCCCCTGAGTTTACCTAACTAACCCTAGCGACGAAACTATGCAATCCTCGCGAGCAGCATCACCGCTGGACACCCACAAGTAAGTCATTTTAAAATCTCGACTTGAGTGAATCCGCTGGTCCCCCACATCTTTGTTGGAACATGAAGATCTGCATCCACCTTAAACTTAGCCATCTCAGTTTTTTTTTCTTTCTGTCTTTCTTGACAATTCAGACGTATCATAGCAAACTGTTGCTGTTTCCTTGCTGTTTCCTCCCCGTTTGCTGGTTGAAATATAAATACGTGCACTCCGCTTCCAGTTTAACACCGGCCAGCTTCCACGGCTGTAGTTGGCACGCGTTTTTGACACCTGTAGAATGAGCTACTGTTGGGTACTTTTTATTTGTGATTTCTCAAGCTAACTTTTGTTAATATATCAGCATAACTGTTCGCAATGTTGATTGACAGCCGGGAAAGCCAATGACGGGGGTGAAAAAATCTGTGTACACCACTGTTGCCACGGTTACAGACCGACATTCCAAAGATGTGGAACTTGAGGGGCGGGACTACAGCCTCAAGCACGGGTGGATGCACGGTTTAACAGCAAATCATGGCAAGAAAAAAAACTTCTTGAAACTTTGACGAACTAACGACATACACACGTTTCTCTGTGTGAAGTTATAAAAAACATGTCGATGGACATATGACATATCTCCCACCGTCGACCACTATCCAAACAGCGCTAACTTTGCTAGCGTGCTCGGCTAATTAAGCTAACGGTACTACGTCAGCTAACGTTTGCTTAGTGAAAATAAGAAATTTAACCAAGGAGTTGTCAAAACAAAAACTAAAGCCATCGGCCATTTTCATACAAATGGACGCTTTAAAGGTTAAAATATGTTTAAAATCACGACAGAGCTCAGGTGTCATGCTGTGTTTACCTGCACCTCTGGCAGCGCTGTTCTGTCTCCTGCTTGTACAGGTGCGCGCGTGTCGGTCACCTCCCCTCATCTCCTAAGCAGTGGAGACTTTACGACACATTAAAAGAAAAAGCTGCAAGTCTGATAAATGGATGCAGGCAATTAAGTATTTAATTGGAACATAAACAGAGCAATTAACATGTAAAGGTGTGAATAAAGTCACGACTGTCTTGTCTTTATTCTTTTGTGTTTCAGGTAACATGCCTGGGGGAAAAAAGTGACACCAGGATGGGACTGCTAGCAAGGTTGTGTCAAAACTGAGGCCTGAATCTCACCCATCTGATGCATTTTGAACTGCTGCTCATTTTTCCGAAGCAGCCTGACAGCAGACAGTCAGTCAGTATGCTTTTTGTTCTTTCGTGAGCAGAAATCAAGCACTTAAAATGAGAAATTGAAATTTACCCCCAATCAATGGACAAAAGAAGGTTTCCTGGCACCATGTCCAGGCAAATGGATGCATCATCCAAGAGGCGCCCTTGTGGTGGAAGTGGACTGAACTTCCCCCAGCCTCCCCCACCATCTTCCCCCTCCATCCAGTATGGTCGTATTCAGGCTGTGGAGGTGGCAAGAGGGAGAACGGGGTATGGTTTTACACTGTCAGGCCAAAGCCCTTGTGTCCTCAGCTGCATCCTGAAAGGAAGTCCTGCAGACTATGTGGGGTTGCGTTCAGGTGACTTCATCCTTTCTGTCAATGACATAAATGTCTCTAAGGCATCCCATGAAGATGTGGTCAAACTGATTGGACGCTGCTCTGGTGTTTTGAAACTTGTCATTGCTGAGGGAGAGCGTCAAAGGCGCCACCATCATCAGCGCACCTCTGGGAGTCGTCACCAGGGCAACAATGCAATGGCGGCATCTTACCTGGACTCGTGCTCTAGTGATGATGAGCTTGATGGTTTTTATGATAACAGTGTTAACAACAACAATAACAGCAGGTCAAACTGTGGGGCCCGCGGAGGATGGTACAAACCCAAACTGGATTCAAAGCAGCTGGGCATCAACAGAGCAGAGAAGGTGGTGGCAGAGCTGCAGTCTGGAGGTATCTTTAACATGATCTTTGAGAACTCCAGCCACTCTTCCAGCAGCTCAGACAAGGACAGGCCCGGGGTTAGCAGCTCTTCGTCAAAGCCACGTCCACTGTCCGATCCAGAGTTCCCTCCGTATCAGAAGGCCTCTCGTTCCCAGAGCAACCCCAACCTTCTCTCTGAGGAAGAGATGGCCCAGGTTCTCAATGACGATTCAGTTTTCCTGGAGTCTGACTTTCGCCATCTCAACCTTCACCACCATGAAGAGCAAGATGTGGATGTAGGGGGAGGAGGAGGAGGCGACTTTGGCCTGGAGCCCATTGAGGGTATCCTCAACGTGGGGATGATTGTCGGCTATCTTGGCTCCATTGAGCTCGCCTCCACAGGGACAAACCTAGAGAACGACAGTCTACAAGCCATCAGAGGAAGCATGAGGCGGCTCAGGGCTGAGCAGAAGATTCATTCATTGGTCCTCATGAAGGTGCAACTAACTTATATCATGTTAGCTGCTTTTTTATTAAGTATAAACCACGTTAGTATTATCTAATCTCTATTTACAAATGATATTTTTAACCTTCTATTGCACGCTATATGATACCAGTTAGAACAATTCTTTTTATATATATATAGTTGTTTTTTTAAAATCTTAAGATATTTTAAATAAACAATAAAAAACAATATATATATAATATACATATAATTTTATTTTTTACTTTTTTGGGTCTTTGTTACTTGTAGGGAACATTGCACAATTTTGGAACATAAGTGAAAAAGAGATTTTCTTCTTTTAAAAGAAAAAAAAATTGCTCAACATATATTTCAGAAATGTGTAAAACATTCAGTATCTTCAACAAGTTATAATACATGCAGTTTTGAATGTAGATGTATAATAAAAGGAAGTCTTTTAGAGGGTTTTATGTCTGAATGTTGCTTGGAGGCAACATGGGACCACATTAAAATAAATGTCTAGAAGAGTCTAAGCATAATACAAACTACATATTAAGATAAAGATCACAACCATTTACTAAACAAGAAACTAAGGTAAATTTCCAGAGCTTTATCATTACTGCTTCAATTCAATGAAGGTTTCTGTCAGTTTTCTGGATCTTTCCTGACAGACTATGGTGTACAGAACACAGTAACAACCTGAACTTGATGTTTCTACAACAACATCAAATTTATTTTTGTAGATTTATAACAAAATTATGAAGAAAGATATGTTTTTGAAGACCAAATATACCTAAACACGCAATACAAAAATGTCATGCAGCTATGTTGATTCATTAATGGTTATTTCCTTAAGGCAGCATAATCATTTTACCATTATGGTATGCTGTTGCCTCAGGGCAACAGTTGTATTTGAACAAGTTTTCATTATTTATTTAGCAAATAACCCATATTAAACTATCAAAAATAAATGTTTACTCAGATTGTAGTGTGAATATTTTTTCCAAATTATGTATTTTTGTGCACCAAAACAAGCTATATGAGTTATGTTAAAGGATTAGTATTAGTTCCCTATGGTCTTCACTCCTATTTAAAGTACTGCATAATTTAAAGGGTTGCATTATAGAAATGTGCCATTCCAAAAATTGGTGCAGCACAGTGCAATGGAGGGTCAAAAGCTAATCTAATTAATAAATCGGTGTTTGACTATAATAGTCTATGTTAACGAACGTATTAGTTTTACTACTGAAACAATGAATACATTAGAAATACCGGTAACTATAAAGAACGAAATCTATCTGCTATCATGCCATTTTCTAACTTTATCAGATAGTTGTAATTGCCTTATTATTTTTCCTTGTGGCGGGTGGTAACATGCATTAATCATATCCCACCAGGTCATGCATGACAGCGTGCGGCTGTGCAGTGACAGAGGTCAGGTCTTGGCCACCTATCCTGCAGAAAAACTGGCTTTCAGTGCCTGTTGTCCTGACGATCGGCGATTCTTTGGACTGGTCACGATGCAAGCTACAGACGACGATCGTCACTTCAGCAACGGACGAGACGAAGAGGGGGGCTTGAGGACTTCATGCCACGTTTTTATTGTGGATCCAGAATTGTGTCACCACCAGGTAAAACCATGGATGTGGGAATAGGACAGTAATGGTTCACTGAGCCAAAATGTTGACAGAAAAGCTGTATTTTCTTTATAATGTTTATAGAAATACTAATTTGATTTTCTTTTATATATTTTGTAAGGACTAGGAAATTTTAAAACAAAAATAAATTGTCTTAAATTCAATTGATCTTAAAGTGCTTTCGACGATGAATAAAAAGTTTTACAAGATCATAAAAAAGCGCCTGTTGTAAAAATCAGCAAAGAATATTTAAAAAAAAAAAATCAAACATTAACCATAAACAGAGCATAAACAGGAAAATAAAGTATCTATAAATAAACTAGATTATACTTCCTGAAAACCAGGGTAATATAATGTCAGAAATATTAAATTCTGGTTATTAGATGTTTCATTGTGTTTAATTGTTAAAAAACAACAACATGAAAGTAATTTAATAAAGTGTACATTACTAGCACAAATATTTCTCCCATGTGCCAGTTAAGACTTGTATTTCAGCACTTTGTTTATTTGTACCATGACAGTATCACTTAGTCCTGCACGACCTTTCAGACTCACTGAGGCTTGTTTCTGCAGGTCCATATGGGGGTTGCCATGAGGTTTGGCTTTGAGTGTACCCCTGACCCCGACACAGGGGGCTGCCTGGAATTCCCCTGCAGTTCTCAGCCTCTTCTCCAGTTTGTTTCTGTCCTCTACCGGGACATGGGAGACAATATTGACGGGGTCCGGGCTCGCGCTTTTCACGACCCCGACAACGACGCTCAACAAAACCACAGCACCAGCAGCAACAGTGACAGCGGGATCGGCAACTTTTTACCCGAGGAGAAGAGCAACAGAGTGCTTCTGGTTGACCTCGGAGGCCCTCCCAGTTACAACCCCGTCTCTGGTCCACGCCACTGGGACAGCCCGCCCTCGTCCCAGCAGGCTTGGAGCCCAACCTTCGGAGCCGCAGCCTCTCATCCACCTCCTCCTCCACCTCCTCCTCCGATGTTAAGAAACGGCCACTACCGTCACGATCCTCACCTCGCCGACCTCCCTCACCCTCTCCCCTTGGCTCACCCTGACGTCCCTGGCAGGCACTCACGAGGAGTCCACCCACACCATTACTCCACAGGAAAGCTGGGAGGAGCTGTCGGGGGTGGAGAAAGGAGAGGGGCAGCAGGGGCGGAACCACAGCGGTGGCTGCCAGTCCATGTGCTGAGAGACTGGCGTCAGCAGCACAGCCACAGCCACCTCCAGGGTCTGAGCAGCGATCAGGAGTCCTACGCCGAATCCACCGACGGATGGTCATCAGCCAACTGCAGCACCCTGCCCCCACCCATGAATAAGATCCCGGCCGACCGCTATCGGGCCCCGTTGGCCCCTGGAGACCACATGCAGCCACCTGGTGGAAGCCAACCTCCTCCACCTGCACATCCCCCCACCCACCGGCTGGCAGTCCAGAAAGATGAGTGGGCTAAGAAGCTGTTTGGTTCAGGAGACAGAGAGAGGACCGGAGCTAGGAGAAGCGAAAGAGAGAAGAAACCGGGAGGGAATTCAAAGGAGGGAGAGAAAAAAGTAAGTCTTTAATAAAGTTGTTAAAGTATTTGATCAGTTTTCATGCTAGAACTTTTTCGTTTTATTCACCTCTCCTCACACTCTCATCCATGTTTCTATTAATAGCACATTCGCCGATGTGCTATAGTGGTCCAGTTTGTGGACTGAGAAAGTTGTGTTAAAACTGACTGTGACATGAGAAGCCCCAGCAGCAGGTAGCGCACCCCCCCCCCCCCCCCATCACACATTCCTGCTGTGGAAATTTACTATGACTAGAGTCTGTCCAAGTCTCCAGTTTATTGAGACTATAAATCCATGTGTGCTCTTCATCGGGTTCTCAGCTCTGTCCTTCACAAGGCAAAAACATTTCACTGACTCAGTCCTTTAACAAAGTGTCTCTGTGCTCACATATCAAACTTTTCATTTGTTTTGGAAGTTGCCTTGAACCACACTACCCCCCTCCCCCTCCAAACATCCATGGATTACTCTGAATAATGTGAGGGCACCAGCTGGCTTCTTCCCCAGACCCGGTAAAAGTAGATTGATAAGTTATTCATCCTCGCTGCTCCAGTATCAGATCATGTATTATGCATTCGCTAGATATCTGCCTTCACCAGAAAACCACCTGTTTCCTATCTGTGAGCGACTTTGTGTCACAGTGAAGTTATTACTCTTATTTCAACTGCAGTGCACTTTATCACTAGTTGTTTATTGTTGCTAGACAAAAGGACAGAGATACAGACAAAGAGGGAGATAAATATGCTGAAAATGGATGTTTACACGTGCACAGGAAACAGCTGCATTATCTTCGTCTTCCTTTACATTTAAGAAAAGGCACTGATGGATGTTTCTTTTGATATTGGGGAAGGTGGCGCTTCTCCCGGCGAAGCTGTTGGTGGACAGGGTCTCAGGACCGTCCAGGGGATAATCAGAGGAAGTGTTTACAATGTCATGACAAAGCAGAGACTGAGAGGAAGTTCAACTCTCTGAACAATGTCCTCAAACTGAACCGAGAAATTAGGAGGCTGTTGTTTTCACGTTAAGTGACGATTTCTTATAATTGATTCTGCCTGATACAGAATTGGTCCGCTGTGATGCAGGAGTTGTTAAATGCTGGTCGTGGTTCGGGCATTGTCTTTAATTGCTTGCATTGTTTGACACACGGTGGCACTGTTTCGCTTCCTCTGCAAACCTCCTGCACCTTCCACGGGAAACGATTTCAGGTTTTTTTTATAGAAGAAGACGTCAGTTTTTAATGGTTAGACAAATTTAGTCTGTCATTTCTGTTCTGGATAGCAGTAATGATAAGGCAAGCTCAGTTTGTTTTGAATACACCTGACACAGAGCCGTGCAGTCCAGTGTTGATAAATGTGACACAGTAATTTGTGTTCATGCGGCAACTGGGAGGTAAACCAGTTTGTGAATGGGCATAGAACTGGCAGATTGGCTGTCATCAGCCCTTGAATGGGTGGGAGTAAACGATGAAGAGCCTTTTTGTTTTTAAAAGATAGAAAAGGCCTGTTTTATTTTCTATTAATCTAATTTATTATATGTCTGAAAGATAAAATCAAAGTTTTATTTTATTTACTCATCCACCACTGTCTTGTTTTTTTTTTTTTGTTTTTTTTTGAAGAAGAAGAAATAAGTATTTTTTCTGTTTATGCTTT
>JBBBVU010000004.1:29376649-29408104 GCA_037177055.1 Atherinosoma microstoma
GGAGACTTGGTGGGAGTAAGGGGTTCAGGAAGCCGAGGGAGAGTTGGGAAAAAAGAAAACTTTTCAAAAAGGGACAGGGGAGGAGGGTTTGTCCCCCCCCCCCCCCCCCCATAATAAACACCATTTGAAAATTACATTTTGTGTTTCTTTTGTCCTTTTTCTTTAGATTTTAGTTGATCTGAAACATTTAAGTGTGACAAACAAGCAACAGAATAAATCACTTTTTACACCCCCGTAGATGCTAAAATAGCAAGTGCTAGTTCTCCAGATTTTCTTTTCCTACTCAGTCTTTTACAAATGTTAGCTATATGCCCGAGCTAAAAACCATCCACAAATTTACATGCAAAATTGAAATCTACAAATGCCACACAGAAAGGTGTCCAGTGGACATGCATGCAGTTTTGTGTTTATATATTCTTTCCATTCCCAAACGGCTCTTCATTTAGTATCACTGGGCTTCTTTTTTAGTGCTAATTTAGCAATTATTGATAGTTTGTATGTTTGTCAGCAACTTTTTTTAGTCTCTTTATCTTTTATACTTTTTTTTAAATTTGATTAAAGATATAGTAACTATTCAAGCTTGTTGTCCTTTCAGTCTGCTGCAGCCAGAGACTGGAACAACTTGCAAAATAAATGCTAAGGCTATAGATGGTCATCACGTTAAAAGCATTTATCACGGACCCTTTCAAAGAACAATGCTGATCCTAGTCTCTCCACGCATGTGATTGGCTGCACGGTGTGCCAATCAAAATAAGATCCCACTCCTTTTGAAGATTCGGCTCTTCTCATTCGCTGACTGACCCATCCCTGGATGCTAGCTGCTTGTAGTTATGTTTGTGGACATCAAATCTGATCTTTGAACTGGAACTCTGCTGGAAATGAGCAATATGCTTAGCAATATAAACATGGCTTAAGCCATGATAGTTTAAGCTAGCTCACCTAAATGGAATGCAGTGGTTTCAACTTTAAGATTTACACCTGTTTTTTTCTTTTCTTCCTGTGACAAGCCAAAATGCCCGCAGTGAGAAAGGTTTACTGTGCACCACTCTAAAAATTCCTCCTTTACTTTGATGTCTCAGTCAAAACAACGGCGGGTGGTGCGCTGCATATCCACCATGTTTGTGTGCTTTTACAGGGGGCTGCAGGCTTCATTAGTCTCCGTAGTAGCCTTCCTTTAACAAGCACCTCATCAATACTGTAGTTTATATGCACGTCTGCTTGGCGTGTGTGTGTGTGTGTGCGTGTGCTTTAGTGTTTTCAGTTCCCCCTTTCCTCAGCTCTGAATTATTCATCTTGAGGCCTGTGTGTGCTTGTATCACTTACCTAGCTGGAAGCTCACACGGGAGTGTGAATGTGCATGCAGGTGCGTGCGCATGCTGTGACCCGACTCTCTCTGTGGTTTCTCAGGTTGTCATTCAGGTTGCTTGCCACCAGCAACTTCTTTCTCTCTCCTAATACCCTCCTTTCTTTTTTTTATTCCTCCTTTTTTATAACCCCGTCTTTCTTTTCCTTCCCGCAATGTCAGCTGTGCACATATGTGCCCTTTATTGGACTGTTTGTTCGGCCCGGTGTGCTTGAGCTTGTGAAGGGGCCTGATAGGGTGATTATGGATGGAGGGGCTTGGTTACCCCTTAGGATTCGTTACCTGCCTCGTTGGCATCACACAGGCTCCTACCAACTCTACCCAGGTGAGGAGACATCTGGAGCTTTGAAGTATTTACTTCCCAACTAAACAAACCTTTAGATTTTACACACAAAGAAGCAATGAGTGTCTACATTGATGTGGAAATCTGAGGTTGGTTTACTTTAGTGACTGAAGCTTTAGAGGAAATCTAATCACAAGACATTGATGGTTTGTTAAATGATTTTTCATAAGAGGAGGGAGACATGAGCTTTATCTGTCTGGAAATCTGGTTCGACAGCTATTAATATTGCGGGACTAACTGGTGTGATGATTAGATTATGTGGCTTATTTTTTCCAATGTACTGCAGAGTCACTGAGCTTTTTTTTGCATCACAAGAAAGGAATTTGGAGTTTGCCTGTAAAAAAGAACAGTTATATGCTAGAGAGAATTTAAAATAGAAATATAAGTTTAAAGTTCATCATTTTTGCTCTGTTGTGAATTCTCACTGTTGAATATCCTTGCAAATGTCTGTTTTTTAGCACCAAACTTACTGATTTTAAATCTAGATTTGATCAATTATTTAAGAATCTAATTTAGGATTAAAAAAAAACAAAAAAAATGTTGGTTATTATTTAAGAAAATGAAATGATGAATAGTAAATCTTCTTTATGAGGAATGTGCTGATCAGGCTTTCAACAAACATACATTTTGATTCAGATGTTTCTAAAAATAAAATATATCACATTATTTTCCTATATAGCCACAAATTTGGCATGATAGTAATTGGACTTTGCAGACACATACTTCCTGTGTGGTTCTCTTGGCTTTGAGCTGTGAAATATTCGCTATTGATTGAGAACTGACTGTGATACTGACACTGTGAAAACCAGAGGAGAAAAAAAGATAACAATTTAAGATGTATGAGGCTCCTTCTTTGTTACCTGGTATTTCTGTTCTGAATATTTTCCCGGGTCTTTGATACACTGGTTATGTGCTGGGATAGGCTCCAGCGCTGTGACACTGAACAGGATCCATGGTTTAGACGGCATATGAATAAATATTTGACAGATTATTGTTAATGTTAAGCAGAAGCGTTGGGAGCAACTTGCTTTGCTTGTGAAATTGTGAATGAGTCCAGTAGTTTGGGAACACTGATTATCCTGAATGAGAAAACTGTCATTTATAACACGTCTGTGGATTCTCAGTAATACAGGCCTTGGTAATCTTACATGCTTAGAAAGACGTCAACTGGACTTCTGTTCTTGGTTGTGGAAAATGTTTCACCTCTGATCAGATGTAACCGACTGGCCTTAGAAACTGTTTCCCAAAAGGATAAAACATCCAAACTGGAGCTTACTGGTGTTAAATAAGAACTTCAGTGCAGTGAGGAGTTCAAAGACCTTTTTATATAGGGGAGACTATTCAAATTCAGCTTTATTTGTACAGGGCTAATTCACAATAAAGTAATCTCATGGCACTTTGCAGACATAAACAATTCAAGCCAATTCCTTGTGATCCAATTAAAAACAAATCTACATAAGTCCAGTTTATAATAGCGGCCTTCATACAAGCCAGTTCATCAAAAATGATAGCCTATCTAAGGAAAACCAACGGATTGCATCGAATCCTGACTTTGAGTCAATCCCTGATCCTGAGCATGCATGAGACGACAGTGGAAAGGAAAAAAATCCCATTAAACAGGAAGGAAAAGCCTCTGGCAGAACCCGAGTCAGGGAAGACGGCCTCCGCTTGTTGGGGAGGCAGATGGCTGAGGGATCACCAGACACATCACCGTGGATACCTGAGAGAGATGTTAATGACACCGTAGATTTATACATGGAAATAAAAAGCAGAGAGATGAAAAGGGAAGGAAGTGCTCAGTGCATCCTGGGACATCCCTCAACAGTATAAGGGTGCATTCACACCAGCCTTTTTGATTCGAATCGTAGTCCGTTTGCTCGGAAAGTCCACTTTATTTGGGGAATTGTGAATGAGCAAACAAACTCTGATTCGGATCAAAGAAGCGGACTCGGTTCGCCTACAAATGCGAATCTCGTTCTGCTTCAAGCAAATCAAATACAGGAAGCTGACTGCAAAACAAATTGAATTGTGGGTTCAGCTCACGGCATTGTGGGTTAACACAACGAAAACATACACGGGTGTGGGACGATGGGCGGCTCTGGATGGAAGAAATGTCTCGTGGTCAGACATGGTAGAACATATGATCAACCCAAAACCTCTAGGATGTGATGCAGCTCTTTTTTTGGCTGTTATGTTATCCTGCATTAACCAGTAGATGAGCGCGTTTTCTTCCTTGTTTTGTGTGACGTTATTTAAAAGGTTCAATTTGTTTGAGTAGTGCAGCATAAATGCAAACTCAGTCCGGGACAATGTTGCACCCCTTACTGAACCGAGTCCCCAATCGTTCCTAGTCTAGCTATGCTGGTGTGAATGTACCCGAAGCATATAGCAGCATAACTAAGGGATGGCTAACTATAAGATGATCAAAAAGGAAGGTTTGAAGCCCTAACCTTAAAGGTAGAGAGGGTGTCCGTGTCCCGAGCCCAAACTGGGAGCTAGTTCCATAAGAGAGGGGTCTGATAGCTGAAGGTTCTGATTCCCATTCTCCAGGAACCACAAGTAAACATGCAGTCTGAGAGCAAAGTGCTCTGTTGGGAAAATATGGAACTATGAGATCTTTGATGTACACTGGAGCTTGGTTGTGGCTAGTTTTATATGAGAGGAGAAAATTTAAGAATTTTATTCTGGATTTAACAGGAAGCCAATGAAGAGAAGCTAAAACTGGAGAAATATGATCTCCTGCTAGTTCTCATCAGAACCCTGGCTTTTGGAACAGCTGCAGACTTTTCAAGGCCAATAATAAGGATTTTCACTCATCCAGTCTTGCAGTAACAAAAGCATAGACTAGTTTTTCAGCATCACTCTGAGACAGGATGTCCCTAATTTTAGCAATATTACGTCGGTGAAAAAAGACGGTCCTAGAAACCTGTTTTATATGAGAGCCAACGGACATATCCTAGTCAGAAATAACTCCTAAGGTTCCCAGCTGGTGGTACTGGAAGTTAATGCCATCCAGAGTAATTAGATAGCTAGATAATTTTGTCCTGAGTTTTTAAGGTAATAAGACAACAACCTCAGTCTTGTTTGGATTTAAAAGAAGAAAATTCAGTCATCCAGGTCTTTATGTCTTTAAGACATCAGGCTTCATAGATAAGTACAACTTATTAACATCTGCATAAAAATGAAAATTTATGCCATGCTGTCTAATAATTTTACCTAAAGGAAGACTAAACCATTTCCCAAGCTCATGGGACAACACAAGAAAACCTTTGGTTGAGGCTCAGTGATCTCAGTGATCCTTAATCAGAAGGATAATGGACATTTTGAATGGAGGCGTTTGTCCCAACGAAACAGTGGAGGTGTCCTCAGGTGTCCCCTAACTAAAGGCAAATTTCCAACAGAAGAACCCAAAACTTCAACAGCTGGGCTTTTTTCTTTCTTTCAAGGAATTAAAAGATCATTTCAGCTGGAGGTCTTTTACATTTCCAGTTAAGTCGAAGGTACAAGCTCGATTAAGCAAAATTAAGCTCACTGAAGTGTGAAATATCACTCCTCCGAGTGTTGGGGTGGAAGCGCCAGTCGTAGCAGCCTACACAAGGAAGTGCACTTCAGTTGTATTAACTCAATATCTGTTTATGCTACACGTATCTACGTCTACAGGTTTTATTTGTATCTTAGAGAATTACGGTTTTAAACGATCAGAGATATGTTTTATTGGTCTGATTCACTGCTTTGCTCTGATCATTGCTGCTACTTCTGGGTTTGCATCTGCACAGAGGAAAGAGCAAATTATCTTGTAATGTTGCACATCTCTGTTGTCATTGGTGTTTCCATTTGTAATGTAGATGATAATTATCAGAGATGAACGTTTTATTGCTCATATTTACCGTCACCATCGGAGCACCACAGCTCACAGTCTGTGATGCTTCTCAGCTGATGAAGCGGACATGATTGGCTGGGTTTTGAATGTTGAGTTTACAAACCGTGGCACAACATGGAGTTAAATATCTCATAGCTGCGGTGCAGATTAAACTTTGGTTGTCAACATGCTGGGAATACTTAAACCAGTCAGATGTGTACAGTGCTGAAGGCCCCACTCTGAAGGTGAAGATCTAAAAGATGTTATCTCTATTCATCTGCTGAGGAAGAAACCTTAGTTCGTGGAAAAAGATCCGGTGATCAAAACACAGATTATCACTGACAGCGGTTACATGCACTGTTAAGTTGATCTATGGTTATATCTCGACCTCATACACATGAGTCAAAGCTGTGGACTGTGAGAAAGAGAGTAAGAGAAGTATTCACTGCATAGATGTTGGCTCTATTAATGCTTGATTTTTTTAAATTTTTAGTCACTTGAATACTATATATATATATATAGATGAATGACACTGCTGTTATAAAATCTGGATTTATTAGAACAAAGCAACTGTCTGGAAATCCTTTATAAAACTACAAGTTGGCATGTAATCACAGTGGGATGCTTTTCAGTGAGAATTTACTAAAGAAAGAAGCTTTATGCCATTAAAAAGCATAAAAAGATTTATGCCTTTTATGTTTACATGCATGACAATAGTCCAGTTTTGATTGGATTAATACTATTTACATTTTTTCAGAGTCACAAAGCATCCTTCCCTCTCTGCATTCGGTTTCACAACCATTTTCACCTTGAATTGTCTGATCAAAACATCTTGCATATAGGCCATATAGGTAAACGACTCACAGGTGTAAACAACCTAAATGACCTACAGGAGACATAAAAGTGGATTAGTGAATACCCCAACAACAGCTCGAAACTCCCCAATAGTAAATCAGAGCTAAATAAGAAAAGCCTTTCTACCATACCATACCAACTTTATTTATTAAGCACTTTAAAACAGCCACAGTGGAAACAAAGTGCTGCACTTTCTGTTGAGGTGAAATTTTAAAAACCAAGAAAATAAGTCCAGCTGCATCCTATTCAGGCAACACAGGAATGTCATTGATAACATTAAACAGAAGGGAAAGAAGTTCACAAGGAGAAGTCGCAATGAAATTATCCATTGATAGTCCAGTTTCCAAGTTTTAAATTAGCTGTGGGCAGGATGCTGGTCTTTTTTTTTTTTTTTTTTTACAGCATTTGCGTCGTCCCGGGCACCTGACCGGTGATGTCCTCCCTCCGGCTGTTCTTGTAATTTGTTTTATCTCAGCTTAGCTTGATTTTTTTTTCTTTTTTTTTTAGTTTTATGAGGCCTTAAGCTGAATTCTAGTTATTCTCATCTTGTCTCTGTGCCTGTGTCTCTGTCTCCTGATCAGAGCTCAACATTAGAAGCATGTAGGCGCTGTGGTTTAGTGGTGGGAAAATAAGCAATTCTTAGACACATTAAGACTCCTCTGAATAAAAAAAAGCATTGATTGATTCGTAAAACTCCTCAACTGGAAAGTAAAAACAGTCTTTTATAAGAAGGGGTATTTTCAGCTGAGGACACACAAATAACATTTCCACTTAAAAAAAAAAATCAAGTTAATATATTTAGTACAGCAGAAAAGCCCATTTTATTTAAATTATGATAGCAAGACATTTGTTTAATGTTTTCTTTTATCAGTTATCAATAGAAAATATTGATGATTATTGTGATCTCATTAGGGTATCCCCCCCTTTTTTGTGATAAAGTGAATACTTACAGAAGACCAAACATGAGAAGTTACACAAACATTAAAGACAAATACCAAACAAACAAGGGGGTAGGTGTGTAAGTGTTTAAGTATGCATACTATTTGAAAGGGAAGAGGAAATGAAGGAAAAAATAAAGTGAAAGAATAGATGATAGTGATAATAATTATTTCCATATTTAGAATGATACTGTGGTGGCATGTGTGTGGCTAGGCTTAGCTGTAGGGGGGAGGAAGCAGCGGCAGGTGGAACATCTCACAGATACTTAGATAGTAATAATGAAAGCAATAGTTATAGTAAAGACAAAACCTAATAAAACGAATAATAATAATAAACGTAGACTCAACCAGGCCCAAGCTTCTGAAGGTATAGGCTCGGGTACCCAGGTCGCAGTAATGTTTGGGCTGAATCCGGGCTACTTTTGGCACTCATGGCTCAGTTATGGCACTGGCAAGTGCAATGTGGGCCATAAGTGGACCAGATGTCAGTTGCCAGCCTGGTTTGGATTTTGGCAAGTCTTTTATGGGCCACATGTGGTCCAGATGTTGGCCTGGACATAGATAACAAGAAGTATTTTGTGGGCCAGAAGTGGTCATGATATGGCACGCCTTCCTTTTGGCAGTTTCCTTGTGGTGGTCATGTGGCAAGTATGCTTACATTTAGTCAACGCTGTAAGTCAAGGCCACATTTGGGCCAAACAAAAATGCACGTTTGGGCCATGTTTGGGCCAACCATTTTTTTGCTATCTGGGTAGTTAGTTGAGCTGAATGCCACTCCACCCCCCGTGGACTACACAGTCCTGCCACCAACTCTGTGTGTAATTTTAGTAAATTAAAATGGAATGACCATGTTATAGTTCTGTGTTCCCATTCGGCTCAAAGATTACATTTTCCCCGTAAACTTAGGCTGTATGAAGTAAATCCCAACATCATGCTGGGATCAAAATGACCATGAAAGTAATAGGCGATACAGATTATCCATCTCTTCAGTGCATGGAACATCAGTAGTCAGACAGGCACACAGGATTTTCAAAGATCCAACAAATATTATATTTTCAGGATATAAACTCCTCTCTTCAGATAGATGTTTCGGGGCTAGCAAAAGTAATGGTAATAATAATAATATATTTTATCTAAAGTACCTTTCAGGAAACCCCGAGGGCACTTTACAATTCAAATCAACAAATTAAAGTAAATAGATATAATGCGAAATAAAAGAGTAAAATGAGACGGTTTAAATGCAGTCGAAATATAGCAGTTTAAACAGATGAATTGAAGAAGGTTAAAGGTCATAGGTAGGTTTGAAAAGGTGTGAGATTTAAAGAGAGGGAGGGAGTCAACATTACGGAGGTCAGGAGGAAGGGAGTTAGGGAGCAGAGCAGGGCCATGGTAACAAGGCGAGGGGGATGGGGAGGGGGACAGTGAGATGGAGGATCTGAGGGAACAAGAGAGGATGGCAGAATGGACCAGGGCAGGCAGGTATGGAGGAGCAGATGATGAATGGTCTTGAAAATAAAAAGGATAGAAACAAAATTTCCTTTGTACCAACATCCATGATACTCCTGAACAAAGAACTGGCCCTGATCCCTTCACAGAGGAGCTGCTGCTTGAGATGTCAGTGTATACAGCCTCTTTGTTACTGTTTTTACTATTTTACTTTTTACTGCAATTTTTATCTCTTTTAACTGGGTCCACTTTTTATTGTTACTTTCTATGTGTCTTGGTTTTCCATGTTACTTTGTTACGTTGTTACTTTTTTATGTGTCTGGGCTTGTAGTCACAATCTCTGTAAATCTTTTGCTGCATTGTTATTGCTGTTTTATTGTTATTGCCTTTCCTGGTTGTTTATCATTTTTTGTTGTTGTTGCTGTTTGCGTACACCACGTGTACATATCATTGTGTGTATTCAATGTACACTATGTGTATATGACTATATATGCAGCTGTGTCATTACTTGTGCCGGAGACAAATTTACTTCCAAGGGCAAATAAAGTTTATCCTGATCTTGATTCTGACCCGACATGCCACACCTAACCTATGTTTGGACTTGTCTGTGTTATTGCCTTTGATTTTGGTGTGATACACTAAAACTGGGCCAGGGCATCTGAGCAGGGGCTTTACCACACAACCTTCCCAGCCAGAGAACCCCCCCCCACTATATCTCATTAGAGTTTCACAATGTAAATGACCCACTTTTCTGATGATGTATGTATTTCTTGTGTGTGAGAGCAGAACTGAACAGCGTGGAGCTGCAGGGCTGCAGCAGTGACAACAGTCTGAACAGTAATGCCAGCCTGCCCAGCGTCCAGAGTCACCGGCGCCACACTGAGAGGAGAGTGGCCAGCTGGGCCGTCAGCTTCGAGAGGCTGCTGCAGGACCCCGTGGGAGTCCGCTACTTCTCGGTACTTTAAGAGATTCTGACTGCTGTTTGTTCGTAAAAGCTCATCGGAGATGAGCTGTGAAGCTCCTCTTTTGTTAAAATGACTTTAACAAAAGACTCTAACTTTAAACTCGCAGCCCTTTGTAGGCTTTAGCAATTTGTTCACCAAGTTGTGTTTTTGCTGTGTAATTATCTGTCATTAAAGGCAGGGTAGGAGATCCTGGAAAAACTGTTCGAGCAAGCTACATTTGGAAAATACAAAATTCAAAAGTCCATGCCCCTTTCTTCAGATTTCCTTCCGAAGCCACGCCTCCAGAGCAGAGGGACACACAATGCTTGTTCTCGAGGGTTCACGAGCGCCGAGCATCGATTGTTTTCTCCAAAAGTCATAAAGACATAATGTTATCTTACCTATCAAGTAGAAATATGGCCACCGTGGCTTCACTCTGCAGCCCTTTCCGTTGCTTCAGTCCACCGATGCACACTCTTGTTCCGCTCTCCTTCAGCTTTTTTCTTTGCAGTAGCTTCTCCAAAACAGTTTTTCTTTTCTGACTTGATACAGGCACCTTTTCTGCCATAATGTCCCATAGTCTGTGCACCGTATTTTGATGTAGTATGCTTGCTAATGTAGCTAGCCGAGCTCTGGTTCTTGCTTCGTTGCCTTTGTGTACAAGTGCTCCAAGCCTCTGAAAGCGTGCAATTTGTGCACAAAGAGGGGAACGCGCAGAGTGTAGGGACAAATAGCAGTTGAGTTTGATAGACATATTGCCATCCAATCTTTTAGAAAGGGCCGGTTAAAATGATCGGATGGTGTTTTAACAGTCCAGTCTGTTCCACAGGTGACTAAGCATTAAATTAATTGGCTGCAAACATCTGGCTCCTGGCAAACATCTCCCAGCCCACCTTTTAACTAATACGAGTGTCATCCAGCTACGGTGCTATATTACAGAGATAATTCAGACTTTTCACTATCATTCATCCACTTTAAATCCTTTTGCTGCAGGAGTTCCTAAAGAAAGAGTTCAGTGAGGAGAATATTCTCTTCTGGCAGGCCTGTGAATTCTTCAGCCATGTTCCCGAGAACGACAACAAGCAGGTAACACACAAGGCTCAAGAGGAGCTTGCTTGATCACACATTCACACTCCTCCAGAAATAAAAAGGTGATATTTGATGTGGCAATCAGCTCTATTTTCCTCCTCATCTTTTTTTCTCTTTTTTTTTTTTTTCCTTCAGCTCTCGCAGCGTGCCAGGGAAATCTACAACAGCTTCCTATCCAGTAAAGCTACAACGCCGGTCAACATAGACAGCCAGGCTCAGCTTGCCGACGACATCCTGAATGCACCAAAACCTGACATGTTTAAAGAGCAGCAACTGCAGGTAGCAAACACCCCAAGTACGAAGGAGTTAGTTAGGAAGCTGAACCTTTCCTGTCAGAGTGAAGTGAAAAGAGCTTCTCCCTGAAGGGCAAATTTATTATTACTCATAAAACAGGATCAAAACAAACCCCTATTGATAATGTTCTCGAACAACGGTGCCGATTGCTCATGCAACATAAGGTTAGCCATTCATCTTTGCTCGCTGTCTAGCAACGCAGATGTGAATGGCTTCTTAGATGCTGATGTTGTGCGGGGGTGGGGGGCAGAGTTGCTAAAAAGCTTTATTGATTTCAGCCTCTGAGCTCAGATGTTCAAACTCTGATAAGAGTCACAAGGCTAGAAGGGTATCCACACCATCGCCCTCTATATTTTTACAGATCAAACACCCACACATATCATGACAAAGTCTAAGAGTAGCTTCACCAGGATAGCCCAGGGCTCATTAACATCCCGTGGCACTGTTGATGTAAGATTTGCACACGCATGTCAAATCAAAAATGCAAACATGAAAACCATAAATGCGTGATTGTGTTTCTCTTTTGAACATTTTATCTCATTTTTGATTAAAAATCCAGATAAAGTCGATATAATTAATATTATAAACACACAAGGCTGAAAACTATAAATACCCCGGGCAAATTTAGCTTAGCTTATTTTTATTCAGCCAATGAGCTTTTTTCTGATTGGAAATGACCAATCAGAAAATTCCCATGTTTTTATTTACATTTGAACAAAAAATGGCACGTCCACAGTTATTCATACACTTCTCAATAATCAATGGTAAAGCCCGTATTGGCTGGAACTGCAGTCAAACGCTTCTAATAATTTCTGACAAGCTTTTTTCACGTCTACTGGGATTTTTGACCATTCACCCTTTGCAATGACCTCCAGGTTTTGGAGGTTGGAAGGCCTTCTTACCATTCGCCTAATCTTTTAGTTCCCTCCTCAGATTCTCTATTGGGTTCAAGTTGGGACTCCGGCTGGGCCACTGGTCTCTAGTCCAGTGTTCTCCAAGGCCGAGTTTCTCTGCAGACTGTCGGATGTTGTTGTTGAGAATCTCGATGGGGTCACCATGCTTTGCTGTGGGAATGGTCTTCTTGGAGTTGAATGATTCTCCTTCTTTTACACCTAATGAAAATAATTATACTTTGTATACATTTAGATATGACCTTGTAGCCCTTTCCTGAGTTGTGAGCAGCCACAATGCACCGTCGCAGCTCCTCGCTGAGCTCTTTTGTTTTAGCCATGACTTGCCACAAACCTACTGCAGAGAGCTACTGCTTTTCACCTGCTGAGTTGATGCAAACAGCTGTTCCCAATTATTCAGAGTAATAACAACGCTTTAGAACAGCATGGGATATTTGGAATGGGATAGAACCTCGAATTTTCCCATAGACTGTGACCATTTACAATGGCTATGAATAATTTTGGATGCACTGTTTTGTTTTTTTTTGATAAAATGCAAGTCAAGCATAGAAATAGTTTCTTTTTTTCACTGAAGTCTGTAACAGACTGTAGTATCATATTTTTTCCCACGTCTGTCTCCTTTCCAGTCAGAAGAAACATGATCTATTTAAAAATAACTTAAAGTCTAAATTTAGGCTCTATTTTTACCCATCTCTACTAGATGTGTCACTTCGTGAAAATGTCATGTTTTCTGCGTGTTTGCTGAGGGAGCTCACTAGCAGATCTCAGACCAGCTCCAATAATAAGTACAATGTGGGCTCGATCCTGCTGCAGTATAAGGATTTTAATGAGGTTGAAAGATAATAATGTCAGAGATTTTTTTTTTATTCGTAAAGCTCAGATGTTTCCAGTCAGTTTGTGAAACTTCCAGGTGAAAAGTGGTGGCAGTGATCCACTGATTTTATCTGCTTCTGCTTTCTTTTTTTACTGAGAGAATTTCGCTCTAGTCCACACCCATCGGTTGTTTAGTTTTTTTAAAGTCATATATTGCAACTTTTCGGCCTCTTTGCAGGACTTTCATACACATTGAAGGTTGTCATGGGGGTTTTCTTTAGATTTTTTCCCCCAGTAGGTTTGTTTCCACTTTCAGGGACAGCAGGTGCTAGTTTTAAATTCATCTTTCTGCGATATGCATCAGTAAACAAATGAATCATCCATCTTCTCTGTATTTCCCTTTTTAATTTGCTTCCCATCTTTTTAAGTTCTCTAATCCTTACTTGTGCATAGTTATTTTAATAAATAATATTTGTAATAACTTTCTACTTTCGTTTGCTTCTCACATTTCTTTCTTTCCCCACTGGTCACTTTTTCTTTCTCCTCATCCCTTCAGATCTTCAACCTGATGAAGTTCGACAGCTACACACGATTTCTCAAGTCTTTGCTTTACCAGGAGTGTATGCTGGCAGAGGTGGAGGGCAGGCCGTTGCCCGACCCTTATCACATCCCCAGCAGCCCCACCTCCAAACACAGCACCACTGGCTCCGACCGATCCAACCTCTCCACACCCAAGAAGGTAATCCAGCATAAAACCAGGTCTTGCAGAGTAAGTTTATGGTTTTTGGAGTCTAGGTTTTGTATGTCCTGTCATAGCTTTGTATATTTTGCCAAGGTTTTGTTTACATCTGTAAGCTTGTGTTCCTATCTTCACATCTTTATTTATTTTTGTTACCTGCAGGACGACAAAAAGAGCAAATCGGGTCGATCTTTAAACGAGGACGGTCGCGATGACTTAGGAGACCGGAGGAAAGGCATGTTCTTCTCCTGGTCTCGCAACAGGAGTTTCGGCAAAGGCCCCAAAAAACGCGAGGTGGCCGACTTCAGCTACAGTAAGTAGTTTTGTTTTTTTTTAAACATTTTTATTAAGTTTGTTTGGGTTTTTTCCATTTTTTAAGTTCCATTTTAAGAGATCTTCCCCCATATACAGAACAATTACAAGACTGATGCTGGTTTAATAACACAGAAAAGCAAACAGTGAAAGTTGTGAAGCTTTTTTTTCCACAGACTTTGTTCCATAAACTGATATAATTTCTAAGAAGAAATACTAAAGATTTATGCTAAGAATTATTATTCTTATGCTCGATGTAGCTTGAAACGACGCTGCTAATCCAGTTTTCTTATTCGATTCATTGTTTCCTTTTAGATTTCTCTGGCACGAATGGTCGCCGCGAGTCCCAGGGCTCACTGTCTTCAGGAGCCAGTCTTGAACTGGGGATGCCGGGGTCGGGGAGGAATGAGGTCAGTCTGGAAGGAGATGTCATGACGTAATCAGTTTTAATAAAGTACAGACATTCCTTTCAACATGGAGCAGCTTTAACGTTATTCTCTTCCTCTTTTCTTCCTTCTTCCGATGCTCTGTGTCGTTCTTTTTTATAAAACACGAGTTAATACTTAATTCATTTTCACAGTGATGGTAAACATGATTGCAAAGGCAACACTTTAAAGGTCTCCTGTACTTCATATTACTTGTTTCTTTCTGCTTCAGAAGGGAAAGATTGAGGTTTCAGTGAACCCTGATGACTCATATCAGGTTTATAAGCTTTTTTTAAGCTACAACTTGTTAAATAAATCATTTCAGGGTCACGCCCCCTACTGACATCGCTAATGCCAAAAACACTTCAGCAAAGAACACATTAGAGCATCTGCACTCATAGTTTATCTAGACAGCCTCCTCTTTTCTTGCTCCTCCCTCCTGCAGATGCGTTTTGGGAGTCATTCCTCAAAATGCTTTGCTGAGATCAGTATCTGGATCTCAGCCATAGACGAGGTGAGAGCGGATGAGGAGGCACAAATGACAGAAATTGGCTCCATTGAAAAAGTCTTTTTGTATAGAAAAGTTTCAAAGAGAGAGAAATAACCTGGTGGCATCTGTCAAAGTTTCAGCAAAGAGATGAGGACAAGAATTTAAAATGAAGAGATATCAAACAACAAAAGGATTTAGGATAGCCATTACTGGGGTGAGACAATGTCCAAACATTAATATGTTTTTTAAAAAGAAATGTAAACAAATTATTTTTTACGAGGTACAGGAAACAGGGGTCTTAACATTTACCTGGTGTACCCTAGACATGTATCATATGGTGCATGTAGTGTATGTGCATATTATACATAAGAGGCATGTTATGTATATTGGCTTTATATTCTCTAATATGTGTCATTCTATAAGCAAAAAAATATATATATACAGATGTACCTGGTATTCTGTACTCATATACTCTGTGATATATTTGAATAGTCACAGGTTATATATTTACAGTACAACTAATATTTGTAGTAATATTTATTTTTCTAATTCCAAATTTATCTATATTGATGTATGATCTAATATGGAAATATGGATAGAATATTGATTGCATTTTACATATTTATTTAGCTCATATTATTATACATGAATGAATGAATGAATGCATGAATGAATGAATGAATGAACCCTGTGGGGTTTTCCAATGAGATTAAGGAAAAGTGTTAGGAGGTCATTTTTCTGACCATACCGAATATCTCAGTGCCTATATATTTTTTCTTCTAGGGTGATGCTTGTCGTGGTGCAGCATCAGAGAGAGGAGGAGGAGGCAGCGCCCCCTTGAGGCAGTGTAACATAAGCCTGCCAGATGGCTCATGTTGCTCTGTGCCACTGAGAGCAGGAGTGACCATTAGAGACCTTCTGCAGGGTCTCTGTGAGAAGCTCTGCATCAACCTGGCAGCTATAGACCTCTTCTTAGTCGGAGGGGAGAAGGTACAACACAGTGTGTCGGCCCGAAGGAGGAGTTAATATTTTTGCTTAAAAGATTTCGTTGAAATGAAGTGTGAATCAGTCCTAGGACGTTACCATGTGTTATGGCTGGTTTGGGCAACTGGATTGATGTCTTTCAATATTCATTTGCTTTCTCAGCCACTTGTTTTGGACCAGGACTGTATGACTCTATGTTCTCGGGACCTCAGACTAGAAAAACGTACTCTCTTCAGGTACTCTAGCATGCAGTCAAACGTTATACTAAAGGAAAAAGATTAATATCAGGGTTAAAGATTGGATGGAAGCTGGCTAACACTGAGTTTTGATTTTCTTCTCTCCAGACTCGACCTGGTCCCTATCAACCGTTCAGTGGGTCTTAAAGCCAAACCCACAAAGCCAGTGACGGAGGTCCTCAGGCCTGTGGTGGCCAAATATGGCCTGCATCTCTCTGATTTGGTGGCACGCATTGTAAGTCTCTCCTCAGGCTGCAGACAGACATGCAGTGTAGGTGATGACATAAACCTCTTCTCAAATGTGTGTGTGTGTGTGTGTGTGTGTCTGTGTGCTGTAGAGTGGGGAGTCAGAGCCTTTAGATCTAGGGCTTCCTATTTCCAACCTGGACGGGTTGCGAGTGGTATTAGATATAGCAGAAAGCACTCCCGGAAAAGGTAAGAAAACACACACATAATCACCAAAATGAGCTGTTGTCCCTTACCGAGAGAATCCTCTTGTTTTCACGTTGTGTCTTTACGCTGATGCCTCTCCATAATTCTCCAGACAAACAGAAAGTAACACCCTCTAAGGCTCATCTTCCGGCCTCGACAAGCAGAAACCAATCAACAACAGTAAGATCTTCCCATTCCAGTTTTCCTCTCGCTCTGGAATGTTTTATAACCCCCCGAATGTCTCCACTGACTGGTTCATGATGTCACGCTACTAAGTGTCTCTCTTGCTGTCTCCGATCACCCATGTCCGTTCGCTGTATGTTAAACATGTGCACAAGTGTATTCATGTGTATGCTGTGGGGCCGAGAGCCGTGTCACACTGTTACAGTTCCTAATGTTCCATTATTGTGGCCTGCCTGTGGCTGAATGCATCATCAACTTTTCTGTCTGGTTTGCTGGTTTCCTTCCTTCCTTAACAACGCACACTTGTCAGACCATGATCCCGTCCTCATTCGGACTTTGCCGGTTGTTAGAAACCTCTGAAAGGGACGTAGCTTTAGTGTGCTATCTGGGTTTTTTTTCCAGCTGGATGTGATGAGTTTCTTCCAGAATCTGTTTGTGAAGCCGTTTTTTTTTTTCCTACCTCCCACGCAGTAGTGTAGCTTTACGTAGTAACTACTTTGTTCCTCTTGTCTCTTGGTGTGTGTGAGCCTACACGTTGATGATGCTTAGCTCACAAAATGGACATTGTGGCTGTCTGAACAGAACATTCCACCCGTCTTTGATCAAAATGCATCGGTTTTATTCGGTGGTCATTGGTTATTAAACACAACAAGCCCCAATCACTGAAACTTGTGTCATCCACTCCCCATCAGATTGTTCTTCAACATGTCACCCTTTTCACCATTCGCAGCACTGGTTCCCATTTGTTGTCATTACTTTCCTCCCCTCATACTTGCATCATTATGATTCATCAGGGCTCTAATGCCCCACTCCGCTCTCCTTGTGGCTCCCAGGGGGAGGACAGGCCATCAAGGAAAGCCGGTTCAGCCCACCCCCATGGGGAAAACGGCAAGAGTGGGCCCGGCCCTGACACAAGCAGCCAGCTCTTACCCAACCACTCTGTCTCTCTCCATAAGGCTCCGGAGAAAAGAAAGCAGAAAAAGATTAATATAGACGAAGCTGAAGGTAAAGACTGAACAAGCTCTGTCTCTCTTGTTTCTGTAGCTGTGTTGCTGTGATCACACTAACCCTTCTCCAAATGCTTTCAAAGCTAGCTAGCTACATGTAGCACAGTCACCCCTGCTGATACTGAATGTAGCTTTGACTTGTCTAATTGATTAATACACATTGCTGCATGTTTTCTACGAACTGTACTATGAAAATGTTTTCACATTTACAATTTTTATTCTGGTGGTTTTCATTTGTGCGTGTGTGTGTGTGTGTGCATGCACACATGCCTGTATTTGTTCATACGTTTGTGTATGTGTGTGTGTGTACGTGGTTCTGTGTGTGCCCGCAGAGTTCTTCGACCTCATATCCAAAGCTCAGAGCAACCGAGCCGACGACCAGCGAGGCCTGCTGAACAAAAGCGACCTGCAGCTCCCGGACTTTCTGCGCCTGTCGCCGCTGGCAACCACGCAGACTGCACCTCCTCCCTACGACGCCGAGCCCACTTGCTCCACCCCTAACTCCCGTCACCCCAACAACGGCAGCTTCCCTAGCAGCGGTCGCCGGGGCAACAAGGCAAACAGCAACAACCGGGGAAGTTTAGGCAGCGCACTCTTGCTCAGTGCGAGCCATCAGTCCCAGAGCTTGGACTCTGCACTCGGCACGGAGAGCGGAGCGGGCAGGAAAGCCAAACCACCTCCGCCATTTCCCGGCACCATCTCCCCCATCCGTCCGGCCCATTCCCCCCGGCATAATCCCCTCCAGGACTGTGGCAGGGGAGAATCGGTCCAAATGCTGGAGGAGGACACCTTGTCTGATCTGACTCTTGTGGGAGAGGGTGACATTAACAGCCCCAACCTCAACTACGTCACTCCCTCCGCCCTATCTTGCAAACCCTACCCCCGACCCCAACAACAAGCACAGGATGGTCGGCCTAGCTCAGGTACTTCCCCCGTGTGAACTCTTGAACTTTCACCTCTTCCTTCATCTGACAGGAAGTGGGGGCTGGAGACCTACTGAAATCTGTTTGAAGTTCTGTTTTGCCCCCTTCATCTGAGGCAGAATGGAAGAAAAACACATCTAGATCTCCTCCCTTCTTTCCACTGAATTGTGTGATTAAACATCCTTTTAGTTTATCGGATATCTCACTGCAGCTTAGTGTAAACCACAGAAACGGCTAATCCCAGATTTGTGTAAAAATACACACAACTAATGTAAAGATTTGAGCTAAAACCATAACAAACAGTAGTAATTAGAGTTTTATAGACAAACCAGTTTAATACAGTCACGTGTGCACTACCAGCAATCTACCATTAGTCCACCACAGAGTTAGAATAAATTGAGTCGTACACACAAAGAGAGGAAAGATGGATGTGTTAGGCTTGGACAGAACTGTCTTTGGAGTTTCCCTGTGTGGTGTGAATCTCTGTGAACATTGGAGTGGACTTGCTGTGGATTTTTTTCTTTTGTCTTTTTTTTGGGGGGGGGTGAATTGGTGAAAATTGGTGGCAAATTCCCTCCTCGAGCCCCCTCCATTGTACAGAATCTGACAATGCACTTTAGCCAATTTCAAACAAGACATTACACATTTTTTTTCTTCTCTAACTTCAAAAATATCTTTCTTTTTTTTTCTTAATCTGTAACATGAAACAGAGCTCCCACAGATTCAGAAAACAACTGAATCTGCCAACAGTCATCAGATGTTACCCACCAGGAAGAGGGCCACAGTTTTATCCAGATCTTGTGTTATTTTGAAGCTTCTTGAGCGCCCTGCACGACAGGCCTTGACTCCATAAATACAAACAGGGCTGTAGCACCTCAACATAGCCTTTTTCTCAGCTTTTCTTTATTGTTTCAAGCCCACTGCATTTCTGTTGTTTCCACGATTGTTCTCTTACCTCAGGCATTTCTCGTCTCACTTATAGAAACAGGCGACAACGAGTGCTCATGCATGCAGTCTTGCGCTCTGACCAAATGTTGCAGAAACGTCTGTGCAGACTGTAAATGGGCAGTTTACTTTTTCATCAACATTTCAGTTTTCAGTGGAAAATGCTTTGAGACGTCTTTGCTGCGGGGTTTAATCTGGAGGAGTTGGACCGGAGGTTTTACTTCATGCTGTACTATATTATCAAGACATTAATTTATCCACCATTGTTTTCATTTTTACTAATAGCTAAAAGTATTAATTTGTATATAGTCTATTATCTGAAACAACCATATTGCTGTATGTTGAATTGCATTGCAGATATGCTGTTTCTGAAATTGTGTCTCAATAGGAACAAATTCTGCTCTGTTCTGCTGAGTTGACTTTACCGTCTGTAAATAGGCCAAATAAATGTTTTTAGAGGTTGAACTCTCTCTGTAGCCTCATGTGAGCAGCCTGCTTTCTTTTCTTAGACTTTCAATAATATCAGATTTGTTCTGATCTGCCCTCAACGTACCTGCCGGGGGGGTAGACAAATTAGGAACAGCGTTCACTTGTACTTATACAGCAGAGTTGGAATGAGAAAGTATTTATAGGTATTTTCAAGTCCTGATTTTTAATGTCCAACAAAAAACCTCCCATAAGATCAAACTGGAATGTGGTACCCACATCTGTGCTAATAATAATAACAACAATAATAATAATAATCATAATAATTAATAATAAATTGTAGCCAATATTCTCACAAAATGATTGCAGCTTTTTCTGGAAAACTTGAAGGGTCACACAACCGCTCATTGAGCAAAATTCCCCAATTCTAAAAGATCCAAATGCTTATTAATTCTAATTTACAGATCTTTTCTTTTTTTTTTTCAATGAGAGCACTTTGCTGATGAGCAGTGGGCCACAATACCTGCCAACAAGTGTAGAAATCTGATTGAGAGTTACAGAAAACACGTAAAAAAGTAAAGGGAACTCTTGAACAACACATCTTAGATCTTCATGAATCAACTATTCCAGTTGAAAATCTTGATTCATTACATAGTGGAATGTGTTGAGAACAAAATAACATGAGTGATCAATGGAAATCAAAATCATTATTAACCCATGGAGGTCTGGATTTAGAATCATTCTCAAAAGTGTAAAGCTCAGATCTCAGGCTGACCAACTTCTGTGGAAATTCCTCAAGGCAATTCAAAATGAGGTTCAGTGGTGTGTGTGTGTGTGTGTGTGTGTGTGTGTGTGTGGCCTCCTAGCCTGTATGTACTCCCTACAACGTCTGGGCATGCTCTTGATGAGATGACAAATTTTCTCCTGAGGGATCTTCTCCCATGCCTTCATCATGCAGGAACTGCTGACACACTCAGCCACATGAGGCTGAGCATTGCTCTGCATTAGAAGGAACCCAGGTCCCACTGCAGCAGTATAAAGTCTGACAATGGGTCTGAGGATCTCATCCCCGTACCTCTGGCTAGCACATGGAGGTCTATGCGGCCCTCCAAGGATAAGCCTCCCCAGACCACGTTTGTTGGGCTGTGAGCACAGGCCTCAAACCACCCTCATGGAGTCTGTTTCTGACAGTTTAAGCAGAAACATGTACATTAGTGTCCTGCTAGAGTTCATTTTTTTGGGCTCTGGCAGAGCCCCTCCTGTTCCTCCTTGCACAAAGGAGCAGATAGTGGTCCTGCTGCTGGGTTGTTGTCCATCTCCTGGTATACCGGCCCGTCTCCTGGTATCTCCTTCATGCTCTCCACACTGTGCTGGGAGACACAGCAAACCTTCTTGCCACAGTGCACATCGATGTGTGTGAGCTGCACTACCTGAACAACTTCTGTGGGTTGCAGACACCGCCTCATGTTACCTCTAGTGGTGTGGGCACTGGGAAAATGCAAACATGACCAAAAATCAGCCAGAAAGGATGAAGACAGGGAAATGGTCTGTGGCCTCCACCTCTAAAACTATTCCTGTTTTGGGGTCATCTCATTGTTTCCCCTATAGTCCACCTGTTGTTAATGTCATTAAGACCAAAGTAGCTGAAACCCAATCAATATTCAAATATACAATATTCAGATGGTTTAAAACACTGACTTTACAGTTATGCTGTATGACGATAAACAAAAGTATACATTTTTTAATAATTTAAGTGACTTAGAAAAGTAGTTTAAGTACTTTCTGTGTCATGTGAGAATTATCTAACATGGCAAATATCAACATTATTCCATCTTGTTATTCTTATTTTGTTCAATAGCTGTTGTTGAAATTATTTTTCAGTTCCAGCTTCATCACACTTAATATTCCTCGCCTCTCTGTTTCCTCTTCTCTTTTGTGTGTGTGAGTGTGTCTTTTTCTGCAGGACAGGGCTTTTGTTTTTGGGCTACAAAGGCTTTTTTGGGGGACTGGGCTATTAGTTATGCATGGCTTCCCTTCTGCTCAGTGTCTTGTTAGGCATGCTTTGTCATGCCTGGCTCTTTGGTAGCCCACAAACAAAACTGGGGTCTGTTTCGTCCTCACTGGCACACATAGACGGTTACCCATTACCGCTTCACACACACGTGCTTGCAGGCTCATAGAAACGCAGACGCTCCATATTTGTGTGTATCATTTGCATCACATGATGATCTTTTTCTGTTACGGTTTTCATCGGAATAATGCCTCATTGTTGGTTTTGTTTGCGTTTCCTTGGGGACAAACATGTGACGAGAGCAGCAACTGATTTTATTTAACCAGTCCGTCTTATTGAGAAAAAAAAAAAAAAAAAAAGAAGATCTGCACAGAGACTTTTGTTTTTGTTTAACTTCTTACCTGAAATGACTTACGGACTGAGTTTTAGATAAAAAGAGGAGAAAAACAAAGTTAATAAACATTTTTAACATGATGGAACATGCTATATTTATCCAAGGGTTTTTAAAAAAATGTTTAATTAGGGATGCCCCGATATGAACATTTTGGCCGATACCAATATCCGATATTAATATTTTTTGCAATGGCCGATAACCGATATTTATCGATATTGTTTAAAAAAAATTAAGTTAAGATGATCAAATTCTGTACGATATTAAAGTTAATGTTAGCAGCGTTAGCAGCGTTAGCAGCGTTAGCTTCCCGCCAAAGTTTGTGAACCTCCGGTTGGTGGTTTTCAGATGACGTATCAAACTGGTGGTGTTGAATGATTTGATTCGACATCCTCCTCACATTACTTTGACGATGCAATTACTGCATTCTGCTTTTAGAGAATCTTCTTCTGATGCTGTGAAAAACGGCCACACCGCTGACATTGCTTCTCTGCTTCAGTTAAACACCCCACAATGCTGCCTTACTATCACTGTCACATGTCCAAAACACTCCTGCATGGCCACACACACCCTCATCCTGACACCCAAACGGCCAGAAATAAATATCTGTTGTTAATATCGGCCAAGTTTTACCAATTGGACCGATACGATATTTAAAAAAATTACCAACATCTGCCGATACCGATATTGAAGCCGATATATATCGCGCATCCCTAATTTTAATACATCCATAATCATGAAAGGCCCCTGTACGCCCACACATTTGTTTTCAATGAATATGACTGATTAGGTCTCTGCTGAGGCTAAATTATGCGATATCATTAAATTACATATATGAGTGAACTGATAAGGGTGTCATTTAATTAAAGTAAAGAAAAGTAAAGAAAGTATGAGTGGGTTTTCAGTCAATTAAAGTTTTTTACGACAAGTCCAGCAGCTGAAGCCACATCCCGGACTGAGTCCATTATTTCCTTTGGGAGACATAAATGTGAATTCAGATTGATTCTTTTGTCTCTGAGGGGAAATATTTGACCTATTTTTGCAAAAGACGTATCTTCTGGTGTTAAAATTGGTGCTTTCCAGACTAACAAGTCAGGAGAAAATTCAATTTGTTCTAAGTCTGTTTCTCAGGAGCATATTCTTGCAAGATCTGGCAACACACACGCCTCTGAGTAAAAGTAGACGTTAATATAAGCTCCAGATATTAAACATACAATAGATTAGCAAACGCTAAAAAAACAGCTTCAGTCTGCACCTTCTGTAAACACAGAACTATCCAATCGGAGCAGACTAGGCCTTTTAGTAGGAGGGGCTTGAGGAAACTGTAGTTAAAACAGGATCTCAGGCCATGTCCACGCGGAGAAGAGTTTGGTTGTGTCCACTGAAGTTTTTTATGGTTTGATTGTCTCGTCAACTTTGAATTGTTTTGAACAGGAAATGTGCGATACCAATAAACATACCCTGCCTTGTCAAACCATAAAAAACCGCCACTTTTGTAGCTAGAAAACGCTCGTATTTTAAGCCGGGTCTCTAAGTGAATAATTCTGAAAATGCCACCATTTTGTTTCCATGTTTACAACCAATACGCCTCTTTCCTGAACCGATCGTGTCACCTCTACCTTAACCCACATGTGCACGCTGCCGACAGCTCTCTTCCTCCTCGCCAGTCTGGTCGTCTTTTACTGAAGTGTAAACCAAAACAGGACTTCTTCCTCCTCGTCACTCCACACAAATGTCTCCTTTTTAGCTCCGTTCTCTGCCATCTTCTTTTTTGTACCTTTGTTTACGCACCATGACGCTCCATGTCTCCTTCCCTGTTTTTGGACTATTTCTGTGGCAGCGTTACATCGCCACCTACAGGCCTGGCATTAAAACTACAGAGTTTTCTGTGTTTTCTTTTCTTTTCTTATTGTGGACGCACACATTTCTTGAAACAATTCGGTCTTCATGGAAAACTTTTTAAAAACGATATCGGTCCGTCTCCGTGTGGATGTAGCCTAGTATAAATTTCTCATTGTGTAAATAGGAAATAAAATGTAGTTTCTGTTCTTTCTTTCTTTTAAAAAAAAAAAAAAAACTGACAATATGATTCTTTGGTTTACAGGTCACAATAATAAAACAAACACACAAATAACATTACCTATATTTACATACTGTATAATATGTTAAAATATGTTAAGAAATGGAGAATAAACACTTTATATTTTTTTCTCTGCAGCCTGGAAACTTGAGTAACATCTGAGAATCCTGTTAATGAAGCAGTTTTACAATAAAGTCCTGGTCATGACGTTATGTAGCGTTTTCTTGTTGGTTGAACTTCCACACGTCGGATTATGACAATGTTTGCCGTCTTATTCTAAAAGCTGAAATGATCATAAACATCGAATATAGATTAAAAACTCATGAATGTTAACAACAAAGCAAAGAAGGAATTTCTTTTATTCTGATTTTCAGTTTTCTTTTTTTTGTTCTCCATGCATTTTATGAAAGGCATATAGTTTGTTTCTTTATGTGTCTCTTACAAGAAAAGAGTGCAGTTTGATAGAAGAGAAATACACGAGACGACAGGTTTACAGTAGGTCTGCAGAATATCTGCCTCCCTCTGGAAGCCAGTAGATGGCAGCAGTCTGTGTTGAGATGGGGGAACACTGTCTCTCTTCAGTCCCAGAAACACACTAGAGAAGCATCTGACCTCTTTCCCATGATGTCATAGCTAACACCAGCATGGGAATATCTGTCTCATCCAATTAGTTTCCCGCTGCCTCCCAGCTCTCCTGTCTGTATGTGTGTGTGTGTGTGTTTGTGCATGCATGCGTGCGTACTGTAACCATGGTGTTTGAACAGTTGGCTAAAGGCCGGTCACGGCCATCAGTGAGAAATTTAACTTGATCTGTCACTACGTTGATAATTGACTTCGTTTCTCACGCTCATTTTCACATACACATAATCGTATGGGGCGATGAGGATACCCAGCTTTGGTTTGCAATGTGTGTGTGTGTTTGCTTTGCTTTTTCCCTGCATGTGGAGTGTTTGCAGTGCCAGCAGGTGCTTTAGCATTTCTGTTCCCATTTTGGCATCTCTCCACTTAAAGCGACCTCTTCTTCCTCAGGTAAAGACAGAGTTGGGTGGAGAGGGAGGGAAAAAGGTGGAGGTGGTTTTAAAATGCCAAGCAGGCGGACAGCATCCTCCAACCCCATCCCTCCCTCTGCTCCTCCACCCCCACCGCGCCCTCCTCTTCGCTCTCGTCGCAAATCCAAGTCGCCTTCGTCCCGCTCCAACCACATGACCCCGAAGCGAGCCTTGGATTTGGATCAAATCGGAGGCAGCTCGGACCCAGAGGACACCAGGCGAACTGGCAGAGGGTCCCGAGAGCTACGGGGCTCCCAGTTTTCAGAGCTGGATAGGGATTGGGAGGGTGTTGCCTGGGAGCTGCAGAGTCGTGGCAGTAGGATGAGGTCAGCAGTGTATCAGACTTCAGATCTGCCAACCATGGTCAAAGCCAAGAGACAGTTGGAGCAGAATGGCAACAAAGACCCGATAGATAGGAGTAAACTGAAAGCCACTTTTGTTTAAGGACTCCCGTGTTTGGCTGACTCATAGACCGTCTGTGACTCGGACCACACTGATGGTTTCTGCTGCAACTGAAATATTGTCTCGGTTTAAAGTCACGTCAAAGATCTCAGTGTCAACAACTACGCAGCTGCTAACCAGGCTCCCCACTGAGGGCTGCTATTAGGAGATGGCAGGATGAGATTAATCAAAAGTTGTGCCCCAATTCCACACTACATGCTCACATTCAGCAAGCACTGTGCAGAGGTGGAAGTTAGTTCGAGTACTAAATACAGTTTTGATGTCTCTTCATACAATTACTCCATTAAAGTGATATGCTCAGCATCAACACAATGTTATCAAATGTGATGCATTCTTTTAAATTAAAAGGAAAATACAGAGCTTTGATTTGTTCCATATCAGAGAATGTATAAAACATTAATGATCAGGGTGCTGGTGGTCCTGTAGAAAATAACTTCTCTTGTGGTCCCATAACTACCTAACGAAGACATTTTTGAAAATAGTTTCCATAAAGATGGAATAATTTCAAGAAATGTGTGCAGCCGCACAAAAACCACTGAAAACACTGCAGTACACATGCCAGGCCTGTAAGAGGCGCTAGAACGCTGCCACAGAAATACACCAAAAATCAGAGAAGAAGAAATGGAGCATGTACGGAACTTCATGTTGGTGCAAAAGGATAGGGATGGGCGATATCTACATTTTCATGTCGATACGATACCATTAAGATACTTATTCGTTGATACTGATACGGAGAAGGTTTAAAGATTAAATATTTCAAAAATGACAAAATAATTAAATTACAGATTCATATAGAATTATTCACAATTTTAATGGAAAATAAAGCACAATAGTAAAATGATAAATATTATAAATCATAATGCGCAATAACCTGCATTAAACCAGTAAAATATCAAAACAAAACGTCATCACTAACAGTAGCAGCGTCATGACATCTGATAGGCTGCCATGATCACACAGAAACAATACACCGTCTGGGCTTCACATGCAGTTTTATTACTTAAAATCTTTCAGAATTGAAAAGAAACGGCAGGTTTTTTTATCAGCAGAGTGGTATCTTGATACTCAAAAAACTATCGATACCGATACTTTGACTGGCTGGTATCAAAGTATAGACTCCAAAGTATTGATTTGCCCATCCCTACAAAGAGATGGGGCTATAGCATATGCAGTGACTCGTCCCAGTGAGTTTTGCACTGGTGATATGCAACACCACTGATTTTCTTACCAATCCGATACCCAGTAAATTTCAAGCCAGTATCGGCGATACCAATCCAGTACCGATACTTTGTACAAAAAAATCACTTGGAAAATCACTTTCAATGTAGCCTTCCTCCATCCCACTCCGGTCACAATCAGACATTACATTGATGCAAAGGACTTCTTTTTCTTGGTTTCTCGGCGGTTGGCACACAACCATTTGGTGCATTACCACCACCCACTGAGAAGTGGTGTGGACCAGAATATCAGATGCGACGACTGAGTGGTTAATTGTGTCATACATCAAATGGGTCATCCTGCAGCCATCCTCTAAATGTAGAGCTTGAAAACTATCAGAAACTTCATAAATAAGGAGGATAAAGTAGTTTTTGGTCAATTCGGTTCATGGCTATGACATCGTTCTAGATCTTCAACAAAACAAGTTCTGTCTGTTGATGGGCGGTTTGGCCTTCATATGAAGGGGAATCCCAGAAAACATATTTAACCCATCAGTGATATCAGGGTAGCTGTGTCCATATTAATACATCTGGGTTACAATTTCTATTATATATTATGTACAGTTTTGTCCCAAAATACAAAAGAAGAAAGCAAAGAAAACAAAAAAAAAACTAAGTATAATTGTGAAAACTTAATTTAAGTCTTAAATGAATGTTAAACTCCACATAGATCTTCCTGCTGTGGGACCAAATCCAATCCAATAAATCCATCTGGGCTGTTGTTTTCTATGTTTACCTGCTCATTTAACAAGTAATTAAGAAATGAATAGTATTGTTTACATGATCAAATAATATCTTGCATAGTAAATCTTGTATAATTACTAACCTATTGTTTAATATTAAGTAAAGTTAAACCATTTTACGTCTCTCAATCGGTCCCTTTGTCCTGTGTTAATCTTTGACAGACGGAGGTGATGCTCCAGACAGATTAGCATTAAGGCAACGTAAATTCCTGTCTGACACCCAGCTGAGAGAAAGTTGGGAAGTTATTTGAGTTTAATTTAATTAGCTACATTATAAGCAATAAGCACTTGAAGCGGGATGACAACTGAACTAACTTTGGCAGAGGGCTGGTGTCCCTCCCCTGTGGGTCTGACTGAGGGAAAGTGTCTACTGGCGGGGCCTGAGCTGTAAAGGCTATTTTGAAGAGTAACCCCCCCCCCCCCTTTCCTCCACACACACATGCACACACAGCTGCTCGGAACCATGACAGAAGATGACGGATACAGTTGTCGCAGAGGGACAAGTCAAGTTTAGAGATGGAAAAAAGGTTGATTCCATTGTTTTCTTTCTTATTTTACACTTTGAATCATGCTCCTATTCTCCCAGGAATACCAGAGGATTAAGTTTGGTCATTTATTGTGTCTTAAACAACTTCTCCACAGTGGAAGACCCGGTGGGTTGCTCTTCAGAAGCCCTCTCCTGTTGCAGGTACGCATTAACAGCTTCTATTTCTACAGCCCCGCTCTTATTTTTCCCAGGCAAGATCTGCACATTTTCACACCAGGTCCGCTTATTCATCCGCATCATCCTGCACTAATCTGCTCAAATTTTCTGCTGTTTATCCAATCACAACTCGCCAATTGGTCTCTTGGCTGTGCGCCACAGAGTGCAACATATCCGCATCAACACGTGTGGATGTCGGGCAATGCGTCAGATGCATTGATCAAGTGATAGTGAACAGAGAATACACCTTTAAATGGTGAGGAAGAGTCAGAAAATTACATTTGGATGGCTTTAAGGTTAAGGATTTGAAATCCTTCCAACCAAAACCATAAACTATAACATGGCCGTGGTCTGACTGTGTGAACAGAGATTCATTTGAGATGCTGTGGCAAGACGGGTGGGAAGAGCGTAGGTTATTTTACCCCACCGTGAGTGTGTGTATGGCTAAATGTGAGTGTATTTGTGGCTTGGCTTTTATTCTCAGCTGTGCCAGTGGATCACTTCATTGTTTTTTGGGGTTTGTTATGACAGCTGTGCCATAGTAGACAGACAGGCATGGAGCAGAGCTAACCCAAAGCAAACATTAATGCAGAAAATTGATATACGAGTCTGTAACGTTTGTCCGTCTGTGTTTGCCTCAGACTGCTTGACGTTACTGGTGTACAAAGAGAAGAAGAAAGCAAAAAGCAGTGGCCACAAAGAGAGGCTCAATGTGACGCTGGAGGTATGTTCTGCAGCATCTCTGGTTTTTATTTCACTGCTTTTCCATATGTTTTAAGGGAAGTAATGTGAATGTCACATGGTTGCATGAGGGCAAGCTAAGTCAGATTGAATTGCACAGATGTATGGGCTAAGATAAAAAAAAAAAAAAAAAAGTCAATCTCAGAAATCTATATATGAGGTGCACGGTCACATCCTGAAAAGATACAACAAATACAGCATATTAACCCTTCTAGGGGTCGAGGCACAAGTGCGATCCAGAACGTGCTCCATCATGATCTGTATGCACTTACTCCTGGAAGCTGTAGTCATTTAACATCTGCATACTGAAACCTGAGGGTCCACAGAGGCTCACAAGACCTCCTGTAATACAAATGAGTCCTGTTTTCTCCGGAGATCTCCCTCTCTGACATTTGAAATCACTTTGTGCTTTATTCTCATGTTTCAGTTTAACACAATGTGACTGGAAAGGTATTCACATGTGACGTCAGAAAGTCCTCTGGTTGGATCTTCCTGATCTCACTTTTGTATACTCCACAGCAATAAGAGATTATAATTTCCCTTTGTATTGCATTACCGTGACAAAAAACAAAGACGGTATAAAGGTTTATTGTGAATCTAATCTGAGGTTTAAGTATGATTAAATCCCTCCTTCAGGGGATTTGTGGTGTGGAGCCAGGCCCTGGGTATGATGGCGTATCATACACTCTCTCCATCCTCTGCTTGGCACACACATTAGTCCTGGGCTTCAACAGCCGGGATGCCCTGCTGGCCTGGGACGCCCGCATCCGCTACAGTCTGGGTGAAGGTTAGTGGTTTGGCCTCGTGTGCATGTCACAGTAGCGTATAAAACTGAATGTCAAAGGTCAGCGGTCCAGCACCGGGGACCTTCTGTTCCCAGAAACAAAACTGTGAAGATTTAATCACATCATGTCCACACGGAGACGAGTTTCGGTGTATTCCCTTAAGTTTTTTTTTATTGTTTGGATATTTCTTCCACATGGAACCCATGTTTTGGGAGCCTGACATCGCAGATTTTTCTAAACCAGGTCCCAAAGTGACTAAATCTGAAAATGGTTTGTTTCCATGTGTATAACCCAGATGCTTCTTTCCTGAACTGATGACACCATTGTCCTATTTCTCCTTTGCAAACCCTACCAACATGAGTTTCTCAGCATGCTGCTTCTTCTGGTTTTTGGTGTATATCTGTGGCAGCGTTACAGCACCACTCACAGGCCTGGCATGTGTACTACTACAGCATCTTCAGTGTTTTTGTGTCTTGAAATTATTTAATCTTTGAGGAAAACATTCTAAAAACTAAACTGGTTTTTATCTCCATGTGGGGACCTGGTTTGAGCATTTTTGGGCTCCTAATGTGGACAAAACGTCCAGATTGTCATGGTCTCAGGGTTTTTAGTTCTATCGCAGTCTTACTTTCTAATCTTGTCATTTTGAGTTGTCTTTCCTGTTTTTCTTTCCTAGTTTTTCCCATTGTGCTTTCTGTTTTTCTTCCTCCTTTCTGTTCGTCAGCTCATCTGCTTTAATTTCCTAATTTACTCCACCTGCTCCTTGTTAGTTGTTACCTCTGTGTTTTTGGTTTCAGCTACTCTTTGCCAGATCATTTGTTGTTTCCCGTGACTGTTTTAGTTCTCAATCCTGGTTTTTCTTCAGTCTGCCTCCTTTTCCTGCATTTTGGGTCCACATTCTCCCACACACTGTGACACAAATGATAAAAAAAACCTTCGTGGATAGACATAAACTTGTCTCCATGTGGACGTGGCCTTTGTTACCTGACTCTCATTCCTTATGGGACAATTTCCCACTGATTCAGTGATGTTGGTGAGTTGCTACTGAGTTGTTTGTTTAAGAGCTTCATAAAGAAAAATGTCTGAAAAATGTAAATATCTGGACAGAGACTTTCCAAAAGATACCGGAGGATCAGCAAACAACTTAGTCAGTTGAGACGCAGTTGCAGGAGTAATTAGTAGGTAAAGAACACTGACTGTAAAATATATGGACAGACTATCCGGGAGGTTTGTGAAAATCTGAAAAGAAGCTCATTGGGAGGTTCCAACCGTCGCCATCTTAGCAATGTAACGAGTCTCGTGACTCCCGGAAAACC